>BSQZ01000088.1:1997500-2005000 GCA_033239005.1 Lamellibrachia satsuma | reverse complement strand
AGAACTTCTGCATTAATATTGGTTTCGCTATATATTGTCCGGTTTACTATGCACTGAAGCTCCATGTTCCGTTATCGGCCAAGGAGTGGATCGACATATTGTTCAGAATTTTCGATTATTCACTGCGCTTAAATGTTTCGATTGATCGTTTCACTTTAGTATTGTCACTTTCGGAAACAAACACATCAGCTCAAGTATTTACCAAGCTGTTAGCAGCAACGACACAACGTTCACCTTTCTTCTGAATCGATGACTGAATAAATGAATGAATGAATGAATGAATGAATGGATGAATGAATTTATTTATTTATTTAATTCAACAACATACAATTAAAATTGAAATGGTGGCGGCATTACTATATTACACAAATGTGAATTGCTGCAAAGTGGTAAGAAGAAATGCACAGCTGTTGTTACTTGCCCTATTACAAATAAGACAAGATAATACATAATAAATGTAGTATACAATAATATTGTTTGCATGTATCTATTTTCAGGTAAGTGTACATCAACATAATTGTCGTGTCTATTCACGGCACGCTGAACGTGAATTATTAATTCGATTTACATTCCATCCCATCCAAATTTGTATATTCAATCTAACGATACCTTAACCAATACGTTTAACTTAAAAGTAATATTACCATAATCCCAATGAGTTGTTTTACCATAAATAATTAAACTTTGACATTTATGAGTTCATTCTTTCAACGTTCCGCTGACTCGGCCGTTAGTTTACGACATCGATGAAGTACACATATCGTCCAGACATAGATACACGAGAGCCTAGGGGCATTTTCATGTAAAAGACACATTTTTGCCGAAATACACTTTCCCTCGTTGTATTCAAACAATTAATTGTGTAATATTAATTATGTGTGATTATCATCCAGCGGCAACAGTAGGGAACCTACAGGCCACATTTCATGAAGATACATCAAAATTTGTTATGGAAAATCGGTACAGTTTTTGACACATTTCTTAACCCTACTTCAGTTTATGTTAGTATTAAAAGCGGCACTGCAATTCTACCAAGCAAAATATCCAGCAGCAACCATAAATCAGTGAACTAAGATATTTGGTGGAAACTGGAGTAGTAGGTACGGTATAAACTAAATTTGTACTTAAAGCGAAGCAAAAGTCATGGTTTGTTTCCATATGTGAAACTGGTTTGTTGATAAGGATTATACAGCACGGTCAATAGAGTACAAAAAACTCTCAAAATTATGGTGATTTATAAACAATTATTTATAATATGAGCTCCCTTTACATAAACTTTGTGGACTTCGAAAAAGCATTCGATAGTATAGATAGGACAGTTCTATGGAAACTCCTGAGGCACTATGGTTTACCCACAAAATTTGTAACCCTAATAAAGAACGTGTACGAAGGTTTCACTGGTCATGTCATCTTTAATGGACAAGGTTCAGAAGGCTTCCATATTGGAACTGGAGTACGACAGGGCTGATTGCTATCTCCACTGCTCTTTCTGATAGCCATAGACTGGACAATGAAAAGATCCACAGAACACCATCGTACTGGGATCCAGTGGAACTTGTTCTCACAACTAGAAGACCTGGATTTTGCAGATGACCTAGCACTACTCTCAGAAACCCATGCAACAAAAAACAGAAAGACTTCAAGGAAAAAGCAGCCAACTGGGTCTTAAGATCAACGTGGGAACGACAAAGGTGATAAAAGTCAACAGCAGATCCTCCGAACCCACCTCACTAGAAAGTGTTGAGGAAATACAAGACTTCATCTACCTCGGGAGCAACATCAGTACAAATTGTGAAGCTGACAAAGATGTGGAGCTACGCATCAATAAAGCTCGCCTTGCCTTCAGAATCCTACGCTCTGTATGGCTCTCTTCCCAACTATCCATAAACACTAATATCCGCATTTTCAACAACAACGTTAAACCAGTTCTTCTCTATGGCTGTGAAACGTGGAAAACTACTCAGTCTCTCAAGAACAAACTCCAAGTCTTCATCAACAATCGCCTCCGATACACCCTTAAGGCTAACAAAATATCAAATAAAGAGCTCTGGAAGAAAACCAAACAGGAAGAAATAAGCATTACAATCAAGAGGAGAAAATGGCCACACACTCAGAATAGATCCAACAAATACAACCCAACAAGCACTGGACTATAACACACAAGAAAAGAGAAGAAAAGGAAGGCCAAAAATCAACTGGAGACGCTCCACACTACAAGATCTTGATAAAGTGGGGGTCACCTGGCAAGAGGCCAAAGCTCTAGCCCAGAAGAGAGTGAGGTGGAGAAACATGGTTGACGCCATATGCTCCTGGGGATTAAGTAAGTAAGTAAGTAATTATAATATATAATTAATATTAATTGACACTGAGTACATAGATCGTATCTTTCTACCAAACATATTTTCAAATGTTACCACTATTCGATTAGACCAATGTTACGGACACACATTACAATACCATGCATTATAACACCTTTCTGTTCAAACAAGAAGCACATGTTTCGGACAACATGTCTCTGGTCGAATATTGAATATTATAGACGCTATTATCAGGCGTCACGTGTTAAGTTTACCACGGTCAACTGCAAATATTGAAATTGTACTTACGTATGAAATGCCGCACTGTTCATACGACCATTGGATACACAATTCCTCTTTGTTGACTACATTAACACAGAATGTTGATATGAAGTGTTCGTGCGAGGCAACTCGACTGGTAATTTAGCCTAGTTCTCTGCGGTCATGGTACCGTAGTTGAACAGGCGGGTCAACAGTACGCTCGTTCGTTAGCGTCATGGATGGACTATTACCGACTGAACAGCATATGGCCGACGGAGCCCACGTATGCGGCGTTCCCTGAATCACAAGTCTCGTTCGGAGATCGAAGACGTGAAGTCGCTGTGTCCCCGTCGACGAACCATGCAGTGGAGCTGCGCTCAGACGTGCGCGGCTGTTGCCTTCACGGGTTTATTATCTCTTGCCGGAGGTGAGTGGCACGTTATTTCTGTCCGCACGAACATTATCCTCAGTAGTAGTAAGGCTGTGTATGTGTGCTTGCACTAGCGTGCGTGCGTGTGTCCGTGCGTGCGTGTGTGCGTGCGTGCGTGCGTTCGTGTGCTAATAATAATAATACAGAGGAGAGCAACTACACATATTCCAGAACATAGAGACTGAAGTTATGAAAAACGCCTACATAATATGACTTGACAAGTAGATTAAGAAGATATCAAAAAAGAAGTGTTTCAGATAGTAAACGGTCATGTCAACATTGGTACAAGTTTTTATTTTACACTTTAGGAAGAGAGAATAACTAGACGGCACGATGTTAGGAAATAGTGGAGGTTGGAAATCATAGAGTATTCGATATCACAGACGATAAATGAATGGAACAAACGTTATGTTGATTCTGTAAATTCTAGTAGCATGAATATGTTTTTTTAATTAACTAATATATCAGAAGGTCAGTCTTCTTTGTCCATCCACGGCCTTTGCTTTGGATGACAATCTTGTTAAACATGTTAAATAGTGATCAAACAAAGTCGGCTGCCCGTCCCTCAGTAGCTTAAGTGCTTGGACTACTTAGCCTCCGCAAGTTAACAATGCGAAGTCGGGCTATGCCGCTGTGCAGTTTTACACAGGCCAATAAACCTCCTACAGACTCCGCATGAACATGTTGCCATGAGTAACGTTTGTGTAGTCGTGTGTGAAGTCGTGCTAAACTCCTTATGAACAAGCGGCACATTTTGGTGTTAGCTATATTTTCCCAGATAGCTATACCCATTCATGTTCCACGTTTAATTATCAATTGATTAACCAATCAATTAATCGACCCATTACAGTGCATCATGATACATCTTACAAACACGTGAACTGCGTCCATGTATATACAAGCACATAAATATTTACATAAGTATAGGCATATTAAAGATACATATTTAATACATACACGTATACAAACACATACACACACGCCCACGCACGCATGTGTGCGTGCGTGCGTGCGTATGCGTGTGCGTGTGTTTGTGTGTGTGTGTGCATGTGTGTGTGTGTGAGAGAGAGAGAGTGTGTGTACGTATGTGTGGAAAGGTGTGTGTGTGTGTGTGTGTGTGTGTGTGTGTGTGTGTGTGTGTGTGTGTGTGTGTGTGTGTGTGTGTGTGTATATATATATATATATATATATATATATATATATATATATATATATATATATATATATATATATATATATATATATATATATATAATGTCTCATTTATCAATCGTTCTTCGATAATCAGTTTTGTCATTAGCCCGTATGCTTTCGCGTGGGAACAATATCGATACACCGTTAATTGCTTCAATAATCAATACAAATGTCATGATTCGTTACGCATATGTTACCAATAGTGATAGCATGGGAGACAATATGGTGTTTCACTAATCCACATGATTAGTTAATCCGGCCAAACTGTTTGGGAACCATAGTGTGCAGATAAACGATACATGCCCGTATAATATAAACGTTATACGTGTTTTCTTGCAGTGTCTTCCGCAGCCACGTCCTACCACAAAAGTATACTTGATAGGATTCTTGGGGGGAATTTCACGTCAATTGTGCGACCAGTACTGGATGACACACAGACGACACAGGTGTCCATGAGGCTGGCACTTTACCAAATACGAGACATGGTGGGTGACATATTCACGTCACATATTCCAGTTTTGCTCTAACACCTGGCCAATTCTAGAACACAATCTACAACAATAGATGTTTACTCTTGTGAAGTATCTTATGTTTACTCTTGTGGAGTATATTATGTTTACTCTTGTGGAGTATCTTATGTTTACTCTTGTGAAGTATGTTATGTTTACTCTTGTGGAGTATCTTATGTTTACTCTTGTGGAGTATCTTATGTTTACTCTTGTGGAGTATCTTATGTTTACTATTGTGGAGTATCTTATGTTTACTCTTGTGGAGTATATTATGAATCCAGATCCCAGAGAAGAAACAAACATCCTAGATTTGTATGGGTAAGTGTGTTGCAGTTTCGAAAAGTGTATAATTATAGTATATGTTTTTCAAATGAATTGTAATTTAAATAATACACGAATTCAATATAATGTAATTATATAGAATATAATGTAATTATTATTAAAACATGACTTCCAAGCTGACCGCTGTCTGCTTCGTTTCGAGAAAGTGGATTTATAGATTTTGACATGAAACTAGGCCGGATTTGCTCTCTATGTAAGCAAATAACTATTGTTACGAGTCTGATATGATTAAACCGCCAAAAGTAAGTAGGATATATTGACAAACTAGAGACGTTGCAAAGAGGTTAATCATGTCGCTGTGCTGGCGTCGTGTGAGTGCACACTTACGTGAACAGTAAGCCTCGTGTCTGCAGGGGTGTCACTCTAACAGATCCATGACAACTGACCACGATACCGTTTTACTGATTCCAGAGATTGTGTGATGGTAACACTGACCGCCTCAATTGCCTTCCACTATGTCCGGCCATTCAGTGTGGCGACCTATTACGTCGTTGGTAATTTTGGCCGTTTGTGCTGTTTATGTTGTTTGTAACATTTAACACTTTGAAGCCACTGTACAAAGAATGACTTCGATTTGTACTTAGTTGGACCAAGTACTGCACTACATAAAGGTTTACACATGGAAAACTATTAATGTACAATAATTAATTACAGCACACAGGTCAATAACAAAATGTTTGCTATAAACCTAGTGCATATATGAATTTATCGGAAATCTTTAATTATTGGTTCTTTGTTTTGCAGGACGAGAGAAACCAGATGCTGACAGTCAACGTTTGGATAAATCTGGTATGTGATCCTCATTTATAATTCGAGCGAGTTCATATCAACTTTGCGTGTTGTTGCATAGTGAAAAGTAGTATGTGCGTTAACAACCAGTTTGCTAACGTTGGTATTGAAGGGAAATGAAAATAAAGTCCAAATGTGTCATGACATTTTGACATACACATTTAAAAATAACAGATCGAAAACAAATAGAAATTTCGTGTTGTTTCCAGTATTGGCACGACGATTTCCTCACATGGGATCCCAATTCGTACGGCAACGTTACGTCAATGCACTTACCATCTACGATGATCTGGCGCCCAGATATCGCCCTCTACAACAGGTCGGCCACTTTCGGTGTTGTCCATTAATACAAACGCAGCAACGACTTCTTTCTATAACTGTCATCGTCCTACGTGGGAACATCCACTCATTCACACACTTTGTGCTCGACCCTTCTATCGGGTCCGAAAGGGAAGCAGCCCGGGGAATTATAATCAATGGTTTAGGGATAGAGCCCACGACATGATACACATTTACCCCTTGTCTGTGATATTTTATTCCCTGGCCTAGAAACCAGGTACAATGGGATCAACTGTTTGTAGTGTCTCTCCCAAAACACAGAGGTAAATGGGTGAATGAAATTACCCAAATTTCGAAACGGCAGCACATCGACTCAAAACCGGGTCTTCTCTATTGAAGATCATTTCGAAATCAATCCAATACCCGGAAGTTTACACTGTTGTTGCAGCGTCGACGAAGAGAGATCATCGACAGAGTTGCTAAGTGACACCGCTGTCGTCGTCTCATCTACCGGAGACATCGCGTGGTCGATGCCCGCGATCATCAAGAGCGCGTGTCGGGTTAACGTAGCTGACTACCCGTTCGACACCCAGAGCTGTCCGCTCAAGTTCGGCTCGTGGAATTACAAGGGCTTCGAGTTGAACCTGACTAATTTCGCTGATACAGCCATACTGGACGACTTCGAAAGTAATGGAGAGTGGCATTTGGAGGGCGTGCCGTGTGAACGTCACGAGGTGGGCACCAATAGTTATTACGCTTTACAAAACATCTAACGCAAATAACTTGGGATTTCTATAGAACTTCTTTTCACGAAAGTTCTACTGTGATATTATCGAGGGACAACAATTTGCCAATTCATTAAATTATCACACTATGGTCGCGCGATATGTTCACGCCTTTGTTTAAAGTGATAACTTTATTGATATAATGTTTTTAATACACTGGTTCCACAATCCGCAACTGTAGCGAACGTAAATACAGGAAACCAAAATGATATGTTTTTTACTTTCATTGTTGAACAAATCAAGTTTTATCTGTTTGAATTTCTAAGTGGGTGAACAATAACTGGATTCCAGGTCGTTTACGTTTGTTGTCCGGAGCCATTCCCAGACGTCACGTTCACCATCGTGATGAAGCGACGACCGATGTTCTATCTCTTCCATCTACTCTTCCCGTGTGTGCTGCTCACAGCCATCGGGCTGATGACGTTCTGCTTGCCGCCAGAGAGCGGGGAGAAAGTCAGCCTTGCCGTCACAGTACTGCTCGCAATGACTGTCTTCATGCTTGTCATTATGGAGAACATCCCGCCCACCTCTGAGGTGGTGCCCCTCTTCGGTGAGTACACATCTGTCATATCTGAAATATGCCATTATAAGTCAACAAAGGTGGATTCAAATAG
>BSQZ01000088.1:1937500-1992500 GCA_033239005.1 Lamellibrachia satsuma | reverse complement strand
GCGACATATTCACTTCGCATAAATCAGTTTCATTTGACCACCTGGCCAAGTGTTCGCATAATTAACTACTATGGTTGTTTAAAGTGAACGTACACTGATTGCTATTGGTTAACTGATACGCAGCTAGCTAGGCATTAAAATGCGCAAATTATCTTAAATGTTAGTTCTCAAAGTACATCTAAACTAGCAATGCCATGATTAATGTTTTTATTTTATGGATATATTATATTTACAGTTAGAAATTGCATAAAACGAGAATTTGACGGGACAATAAACTTCCGTCATAGTTCACCTTCACAATTGAAGATTTATTGGTTGGTATTAATATGCAATAAAATGGTATAAAACAGATGTCGTTAAACTAGCATATTTTAATTAATCATCAAACGATATCTTTTCAGAAATATTAAGAGGTGAAACATCAAGATTGTAATACATTTTATATGTATATAATTTTTAGCCAACCAATATGTTACTAATGCTGAAACAGTCAGTGTTACAATGTACTATAAAACAGTCTTTCGGGTAACCAATGATAACTCCCTTTTAAACCTGTCGTTGATACAGTTGATGGAATATCTTAAAAGGAAATAAAATTAATGGTTTTGGACGTATGCACCTATAAAAGTTGACACACCATTTGCATCTGCACTTAATATTATCATGCCAGTGGTTTAATAGGAAAACCTTGTTGAACACGCATCGTCTTTATTTCACGGGCCGCGCTATACTGTTAGACAACCTTACGTCACGTGTGCCTGTAACATGGCAATATTCACTGACCAAATGAAAGCACCTAGTCCTATGCTTGACAATACGATATGGCCAGGCTGTTTTCGTCTAAACTCGACTGATGCCTTTTGGCCTTTGCTTACTAAACGTGTTCGCGCTCTGATTTAGCAGCTGGCTTGATTGAAAGTTTGCGTTGCTTCAGTGTATTCGTCGGCCCTTCGATCTCGGTCCACTGTCAATGATGTAAGGTATTCCTATGTGAATTATTATATGCTTAGTGATGTATTAAAAACAAAATATATTATTCATATTAACGAAACAGGTATGTCAACCAGCAGCGCCGATTCCTAAGCCTAAATATGGGTATCACTGTCAGACCGACCAGAATCCGCGGCGATTTGGCTGACTTTCAATTTGCACCCCCATACCGATTAAAGTATCATATTTGCTGCACACTGAAAATGGTATACATACATGTTGTAGATACAATTAAAGCTAAGACAATAGAGTATAATTGTTTATATACGTAATAATTATCTACTGTGGAATGCGAGGTGGGCCTTCCAGGGGTCGAAGGCACTTAAGGGCGGCATCACTGGAAAGGCTACAAAATGACCGTCATGTCTATCTTGCCTAAATAGTTAAACCAACACGGCCTAGTTTTGCTACTGTGTGTCTCCTTCACGAAATTGGATAGGATTTGCTTTATATGTGGGCAGAGAGCTATTGTTAAGAATGTACAGATTGTGGTGATATGCTTAAACCGAGGTAAATAGGTCATAATATACTGAATAGAGCGGTTGCAAAGAAGTTGCTGTTGTGCTGGTTTCGGGTGAGTGCATACACTTGTGAACAGTAAGCCGGTCGTGTTAATTACATGAGAAGTGCAAACATGCCTGGCCACCACACGGGGTCTGCTTGTGCGTCACACGGCAATGGCGCGGACATGGGTGTCTTAAAGCGAGCCTTCATAGAGATGTCGGTTGATAACGATGTTGTCCACACACTGATACAACTATTATTTGATTTGATTTTATGTCAGCGACATATTCTCTTCAGGCTTTATCAGTGGCTGTACTTGCCTGAATGACTCAACATGCTCTAGACCTTATCCTTCAATGTTCACCACCAGGCTTCAATATCCATTACTGTATTATGCTGATGTTTTTCTTCATACCCTAGTCGATTCAAGTTGAATCGAATCGGTTTGTCAGATCATTTAAACAATGTTCAGTGTCAGCCAGAAAAGGCATGTCATCGGGATATCGAAGATATGGAGGTTTCCACATTGTCCAGTGTTACTGAGCGGTGGCAGATGTAGAATGTTGTATATACATCAAATTACAACCCAAGTTGGAATGCATATACTGGGGAATGATAATTGAGACGTCATAGCAGTCCGTAGTTTCCATGAACTGCTGTTTTTAGTTGGGACGTAGTTTTATTTAAACTTATTTGCGTTGCATTTGCTAATATCCAGTAGCATGACTAAAATATTATATTTTGAGCGTCAACGGAAGGAGTGCCATATGCAATCGTCCCAACCGACGACCCAGCGACTCATACGGAGACAGTCACCGTATCACTGATTCCGAACATTGTTGGCGGTACTAATAACAGCCACAAGGAACTGCCCTCCGCCTTGGCCGGCCATTCAACGAAGTCACAGATCACAACCTAATTTGGATAGTTTGTTCTGTAGATTGTGTCATTCAAACCGCTCAAGCGATTGAACAATGCGTGGCTTTGCATTGGTGTAATTATAGGTTCTTTGTTTTGCAGGACGAGAGAAACCAAATGCTGACAGTCAACTTGTGGATAAATCTGGTATGTGGTGCTCGTGTGTAACTCGTGTAATGCATATGTTCATATAACGTAGACGTTGTCTTTAGCCTACGCACTAAGAATGGAATTGAAGCTTTCACGTGAAAATAAATGGCATAGAAGGAAACCCAGCTAGTGGTGTTGTTCTCAATAAGTGTATGCATGAAATGTAGCATATAATATGATGTATGCATTTAAAACTAATAGATAGCACAATAAATTGGGATTTTCTGTTGCATCCAGTTTTGGCACGATGATTTCCTCACCTGGGATCCCAACTCGTATGGCAACGTGACGAAAATTCACGTTCCATCGTCCAGGATCTGGCGCCCTGATATTTTCCTCTACAACAGGTCAGGAAATTATCCACATTATTCTTCATTAATAATACAAATGCAAGAGCGACTTCTACAATTGTCATCTGTGTAAGTGACACTACGATTGTCATCTGTGTAAGTGACACTACGATTGCCAATTATTGGTCACTAGTTCAAGAAGCCTTCGGTTTCCATAATAACCCTGAATCGACCAATGAACCCAATACGTAGGCCTTGTGATTAATGATTTTCATCTTTTGGGTGTTATATTAAATAACCATTTAAACTGGCAGAGTCATTCGTATTAATTACGATATTCTGCTAGGGGGTCACCAAACAAATCGAGTTTATGGTTTGCAAAAAAGGAATAAGAATAATTTCCATGAGTAAAATTAATGCTCATACAGATCCTATTTTTAAGAAAGTTCAATTCATAAAACTGGATGATATTTATAAAGTGCAGCAATTTCAGTTGTATTAAAGATTACTCGATAAACGGAATATTTCAGCCACATCCCTTACTTACGCAATTTTTAAATCCATCAACACTACACATGAGGAATACATAACCTGTTTATTCCCAGAGTCAATCATGAATATTAAAAATATATATACGACACAACGTAATAGAAACAGTTAACAATAATCCAAGCATTATCACTGATAAAATGTATACATATAGTCTACATGGTTTCATCATTTATATTAAAAACTTCCTAATTATGAATTATAAATGCCACTGTGTTATACCTAATTGTTAGATATGTAATATATAATAGTATGTAATATATTATGTAATTATATATATTTATATTTATGTACTTCTTTACTAATATTGAATTATGATTATTAATATTACTATTTATTATTATTACTATTATTGAATTTATTATCATGAAAAAGGGGCTTCCATGTTAGTGATATGCTATGTCTTAATGGAAGTTTCCTTGACCTTTACATTTAAGTTAATTATTCCATTTTGTACAGATATGGTCAAATAAATATGCATGTCTGTCTGTCTTGTTGCAGCGTCGACGAAGAAAGGCCGTCGACTGAGTTGCTGTGTGATACCACAGCCACCGTTTATTATACGGGAGGCATCGCGTGGTCGATGCCCGCGATCATCAAGAGTGCGTGTCAGGTCAACGTAGCTGACTACCCGTTCGACACCCAGCGATGTCCGCTTAAGTTCAGCTCGTGGACACACACCATGTCTGAGTTGAACTTGACTAACTTTGCTGATGCAGCCGTACTGGAGAGTTTCCAAGGCAACGGAGAGTGGCAGTTGGTGGGGGTGCCGTGCAAACGGAACGAGGTGGGGCACCAATAGTTAACAAGGTGTGCAACAGGCGTTATGCAAATAACTTTATTGTGATTCAAAAATACTTATTTTCTCGGATCCTAGGCGATATATTCGCTGACAACGATAGATTCCGGATGTGTGAAACTAATACTGCATTTACATGTTACAACAATTTGTGTACAACATTAATATATATTGGTACGTCAATTGTGACAAATCGGTGTTATATACAAGTGTTTATAAATGACTGCAATTGATGTTGGGATAAAACAATATCAGTTTTGGTAGCAAATCAATCACATTCCGCTTGGCATCGAAACCAGCACCCTTCCAACAATAAGCCGTATGAACGACTTAATAACAAAGTCATAGTTAACACGACTGAATAAGAAAGTCATAGTTTAACACAACACCAAATAGTGCTACCAGAGACTCACAGTTAACAGTTATGACATGTTTTTACATTTTTTACATTTTATTATCAATACGAGCTTTTTTGTGCACTCTGTATTGCATTTTATTTATTTTGTCTTCATCAATTACCCGAAAAGTTTTAATGTTTTAATTATAACACTTCATGGAGCAAAATAATAGTTTGATAAACATGCTTTATAGAAATCAACAAGAACCAGTTAGAACCAGCGTGGATTCAATAATATGCGTTGTTTCATGCAGTATTTATCATGTGCCTACAGTTAAAGTTATCAATATAAGTGATAGAATATGGTTAATACACCGATATTACAAACAGTAGCGACCATAAATATAAAAAATAAATGTGTAGGTGATTGAACAATGACTTGTTCCCAGGTCTTCTACGGCCTTTTTCCGGATCCATTCACTGACATCACGTTCACCGTCGTGATGAAGCGACGACCGATGTTCTATCTCTTCCATCTACTCTTCCCGTGTGTGCTGCTCACAGCCATCGGGCTGATGACGTTTTGCTTGCCGCCAGAGAGCGGGGAGAAAGTCAGCCTTGCCGTCACAGTACTGCTCGCAATGACTGTCTTCATGCTTGTCATTATGGAGAACATCCCGCCCACCTCCGATGTGGTGCCCCTCTTCGGTGAGTACACACAATAATAATAATAATAATAATTGACTTCTATGGCGCCTATATCCTCAGGAACCTGAACTCATCTGTCTGACACACCGGTGTCAGGCCTGAAATCTATCGTACTTGATATTCGGTAAAGTGTCCTGTTAACAGACAGCGACCAATAACTGGCCATAATGTATTTAATACGTAATCCATATATGTAAGTAGTCCATGTTTGTGCAACTGTCGTATTGCTTTTAGTGTGCTTGTCTTTAATTTCAGGGCAATTCATCGGTGCAACAGTGGTTCTACTAGCAATGACGACCATTGCTAATGTATTCGTTATGAATGCTCACTTCCGTGGCTTGAGTGGCCATCGACCGCCAGCCTGGGTCAGGAAGCTCTTCCTCTATTGGCTCGCCAGATTCGTCTGCATGCGCAAGGTGATGTCAATTTCCCGTATTATCTTTACACAATGTTTAAAATTTTCCCGAAATGTCCCGAGCCACAGGCGACGGAGTCAGTGACGACAGACGACATAGAACGCTTTTGATTAACCGGTTGCGTAATACATTTCATGCAAAGACATAAAATAGATTAATTTTATTTTGTTATGATCTTTCTGAGCCTGCTGTCCAACCACTGGGTAATAGCTGTGGTAATGTCTGTAAGCTAGATGAATTTAGAAACAGTTCGTTGATTGCTAAACATGCGGTAATAAAGCTGATTTTTTTTAGATGGCCAAAGTCTCGATCAAGGTAAGCCATGACGGTACCCTTGCTGTAAGCTACGGCCATCACGGCAAGGAACCGGAACGAGAGACCGCGCAAAACGACAAGAATCATTCGCCAACGTCACGCGCCGGTTCATCTGTAGCACTATTTCAAAACAAGTCGTCGAATCAGACACATGCTAGGACGACAGACGACCGGTATCATGGCCATTGTGACAATACACACAAGGAACCAACAGATTCGACCGTTCGGAAGATTGATGACCTGTTGAAGGAACAGCTTGCACATACGAAGAAGACAGGAAAGGATGAAAACGACGTTGAGTCAGACCAGGCGATGGTAGAATGGCAGACGGTAGCCATGGTGGCAGACCGCGTTATGCTGATCGTATTCACAGTGCTTGTTCTTGTCGTATACACAGCTTTATTTGGCGGCGCACCGACATGAGGAAGGATTGAATCAGTCAGCATGAATACATGTATTTATCGATTTACTTATGTATTTCATGTGTGTGTGTGTGTGTGTGTGTGTGTGTGTGTGTGCGTGCGTGTGTGCGTGTGTGTGTGTGTGTGTGTGTGTGTGTGTGTGTGTGTGTTTGTGTGTGTGTGTGTGTGTGTGTGTGTGTGTGTGTGTGTGTGTGTGTGTGTGTGTGTGTGTGTGTGTGTGTGTGTGTGTGTGTGTGTGTGTGTGTGTGTGTGTGTGTGTGTGTGTGTGTGTGTGTGTGTGTGTGTGTGTGTGTGTGTGTGTGTGTGTGTGTGTGTGTGTGTGTGTGTGTGTGTGTGTGTGTGTGTGTGTGTGTGTGTGTGTGTGTGTGTGTGTGTGTGTGTGTGTGTGTGTGTGTGTGTGTGTGTGTGTGTGTGTGTGTGTGTGTGTGTGTGTGTGTGTGTGTGTGTGTGTGTGTGTGTGTGTGTGTGTGTGTGTGTGTGTGTGTGTGTGTGTGTGTGTGTGTGTGTGTGTGTGTGTGTGTGTGTGTGTGTGTGTGTGTGTGTGTGTGTGTGTGTGTGTGTGTGTGTGTGTGTGTGTGTGTGTGTGTGTGTGTGTGTGTGTGTGTGTGTGTGTGTGTGTGTGTGTGTGTGTGTGTGTGTGTGTGTGTGTATTATGCTGTCTGAGTATTACAAAATTATATTCGATAAGCACAAAGTAGACGTGTTTGTTTCCAATAATGTTGAGATCTGACATTCATCCCTATCAACGTCGAGGTCTTACCACTTCGACCAAGATATATTCATTGCCGAAAATAGATAACATTTGAGTCGCACTTATAGACCGTGAACAAATCACTTGCTTTAGATTAAATCAGCGTCGCTGTTGTCGTATTATTTAAATGTCTAGAAGATAATAGGTAAATAGTATGGTAATCTACCAAAACTATCGCTGTCAGACTATGTATTGCAGTGTTATTGACATTGCGGGATGAACAGAAGCATGTTTGAATAGGAATACTAGTGAATGGAAGTCATTGTTGTTTTGTTTGTGTTACATTGAGCTATTCAGGTGTATACAAAATTAAATAGCAATTTCATGTGTTTGTTTTACGACTTACTTAATCGAAGTATGTTATGATGATGATGAAATATTGGTATCTGATTACTAAAACTCTTAGGATCACAACTCTCGTTCCCGATGTATCGGGTCGTTAGGAATCGCGTGAGTACACAGTATTCAGTAATACACAATTAGGCGCGAGTCTTTTTTAGAAACAACATGAAATGTGGTCATTTGTGATCATTTACTTGGTCCATCCACCTTTTGCTTGGAAATTCCCTCTTCCGCGCCCTGTCCACCATACCAACATGATTGAATTTTCCAGGCTGGCAGAAGGTGTCTGAAGTATGACTAATGTTATCTCAGAATCCTCATGTTCAGGAAGTTGTTTACTGCCTCTAAAACGTATTCGTTCTTTCTCTTTGCGGATCGCGGAATTCACATTTAAAATTTTCGTTTTTTAGCACAATAATTCGAAAATGTTTATTACATGTTTGTTGAACATTCAATTCGTCATTTTATAATAAGTCAGCTACAATGACGTAATTCGGGTCATTCGTACTGAGGAAGCCAGCTTGATAAGATATGAGAAAGTCTCTACAGGTAATAACACATGTTTGGATATAGTAGGAAGAAATGTTTATTATAATTTATTAAATGTATAATGGTCCACTTGTGATGCTCCACGATTCACCGCCATACATAGCCACAGGAACGATCAATGCATTTATCAGTCTGATTTTGATCTGGGTCTTAGTGTCGTTGGTCGTCCAGAATGTTGCCTTTGCAGCCATCGCTGTCCTACACAGTAAAAGCCTCTTACTGACCACGACTTGGCATTGTGAATGGGAATTATCATCTGCCCCGAGGAAAATTACTTTAATTTATGACAACTTCAACTTGAAATACCTAATGTTGTTATACTTTGACAGTACTTTCAAGTAACGCCAGCGTTTTGGTTGGTTCCCGATTCACTATGTGGCGCCACTGTTATTAACGACTGCAACTGTGGCCGCAATACTACACTAGGGATATAACACTTCCGGTTCCGCGACATTCAATGCCTCAAATCTTGCAATACAAAATCACACCGATTCAGATACGTCCACTTTGTAACCGTAATGATTACTGAGTGACATTGGTGACCTTACAATACGGTGGGCCAATCACATACACATTGCAATAGGAACATACAGGGGTACAACTTCCAGCAGGTTAGTAGAGATGTTATTATTTAATTAGTAGGTAACAGGAATCCCTGGGGAGAGCAACCGTAGGCACAGCCACATCAATCAGGGTTGTATGAATCAGTCGTCATTTCTACAAATGTTTTACCTCTTTCTTGACCCAGTGATCGATGCTATCCGCTGGGATTATCTACCGAATGGTTCTTCCCGTTAAAAATATACATGGTGATGAGCGGAAGTACTGGAGTTTGGATGAGGCGTATGGAACAAGCGAATCCTCCATCGCGAGTAACTAAGACTAGTTCGAACCACACACTGTGTGCGTGCGTGTACGCCAGCGCGTGCATGTGTGTGCGTGCATGCGTGCGTGTGTGCGCGCGTGTGCCTGTATGCGTGCGTACGTTTGTGCGTTCGGAAGTTCGTGCGTGCGCGTGTGTTCGTGCGTGCGTGCGTGCGTGCGTGCGTGCGTGCGTGCGTGCGTGCGTGCGTGCGTGCGTGCGTGCGTGCGTGCGTGCGTGCGTGCGTGCGTGCGTGCGTGCGTGCGTGCGTGCGTACGTGCGTTATATGTGTTACGTCTCAACATATCTCTCGAAACAGACGCTGTTGGTATAATTTATAGCAGCTTACACGTTGATCGGATGACCGGATATCAACTTTTTATATGGACAGTATGTATAAATGATGTGATGTTATGACTCGCTGTGACACCGCACCACCGTCTGACCTACGTCTTACGTACATGTGTAGGAGTATATGTACAAAGATTGCCATTCCAAACTAAACAAGTTCCAGCTTATCGAGAGTCCTACACTTGTTACATCTATGCATAGCCCGCCCCTATCAGATATATGTCAATTTTAGTTTTAATATATTCACACTGCTAGCATTAACACAATCATTTTACAATTTCTTCCATTCATTTATCACTCTGTGAGAATGAGTACATATCCAACCTTCGTTGTTCATTAACTAATGTGGTGTTATGTGCGTAAATCCCTGTTTTCTTGACAATCGTACGGTAACCCATGCTAAATATGCTACCTTAGTTGGCAGTCGCGTTCTCGTGATTTCTTCTAAGTCCAGCTTCGCATTCTTGAGTAGCGTTTTCTGATTATGACTGAATCAGCTGACGATTCTTGTAACCACTTACGAGGTGAATTACTATCCGCCGTTATGTATTTACTTTATTGTTTTTTTTTCATATTATTAAACGGGATTCCAATTGGATTCTCAATTGCTATCCACTGTTTTATGTTATGTTTATGTTCCGCCCTACATTGATGCACCTGAGCTTTTCTCACGAGCCAGTCACTTTGATTTCCGCCAATCTCAGAAGCAAACTTGTGACACATATATGATATCATTTATAATTTAACAAGCGTACGATGACACATGTTAAATATGCTATTTTCTTTGGCAGCCGCGTTCTCGTGCTTCGCCCTTTTGATTAGAGTTGTCATATGCACCCATCACTGCTGCTCTTTGTCGTGTATTCACTGTTTATGACTGAATCAGCTTAGATGATGATACAAGCTTGGTGAGGAAGGAGGTTTCTAGAACGTCCCAGGATATAGAGACGCTTTGTTGTCTTTTTGGCAATACATATGGTATGCTGTGACCAGGATAATATCTTGGTGATGATGACACCCAGAAGAGTAATACTATCGGTAAGCTGTAATTCCTTGTTCATAAAATGGAGTGGGGGATGATTCTGGCTTCTTTTCCTGCTGATGATCATCTCCTCTGTTTTGCTGGCATTGAATGTAACACACCAACTGTCTGTCCACGCTTCGTTCAAGTCACACTGGAGGCTTTCTGCACATATGATTCTATTTCACGTATTCTTAATGGCAATATGGGTTGCAGAATCGTCAGCAAATAAGTGGATGTCGTTCTCTAGGTGTGAAGCCAAGTCATCGATAAACGTCAGAAAAAGTACAGGACCAAGGATACTCCCCTGGGGGACTCCGGCAAATATAGGCTTTGCCAATGATGTAGAGCCATCAAGCACAACAGACTGTTATCTATCTGACAGGAAAGAGGCACTCAAGCAATGCAAGTCTCCTTGGATGCCAAAAGATGAGGGTTTCTCCATGAGACCCTTATGCCACCCCCGGCGAATTTCTTCTTGATGTCAAGGGCAATTACTCTAATTTGTCCAGTGCACTGTTCCACCATTGAGTGACATAGAAAAGCATGTCAACTGTTGACCTCTTCTCCCGAAACCCATATTAGAAGAAGGTGATGCTTGCTAAGATGGCAGCGGATCTGATCACATATGATGCGCTCCATGACTTTGGATATTATTGGTAGCAGCGATATTGTTCTGTTGTTTGATATATCATGCTTACTTCCCATCTTGGGTACAGCTATTATATGAGCAGTTTTCCATTCAGCTGGAACAGTCCTGGTGTCAAATTAAATCTGGAATAATTTAGCAAGGACTGGAGAAAGTTCGGGTGCACATTTCTTCAGTACGGTTGAAGATATTCCATCTTAGGACATATCAAGAGTTCGAATATTTTTTGAACAACTTTCGGAGGGAATTTGAGGGAGGAGAGAGTAGCATTGGGTTTTGCAGTTTTGGAGGAGTTTTGCCATCCTTCTTCTAGGTGGGAATTGACAGCAAACATATCGTTGAGCAGCTGCGCCTTCTCACTTGTCTTGTTATAGATATGACCATCGTGACTGAGAGGGGGAATAGCAGATGTTTTGTTACTGCCAGTCACTGCTTTCACAAGTTTCCACCACTGTTTGTTATCTGATATCTTGAGTTCTTGCTCGAGATGTTGTGGAAACTGTGGACGAGTTCGTCGTAGGGAACGATGGCAGTCGGATGTCGATTGTATGTACAAGGTCCATGAGTCCTTTGTACGTCGTTTTTGCCATTTCTTATAAGCTTTCTGTTTGTATTTGACAGCCTCACGACAAAGCTCGTTAAACCAGGGTTTATCTGGGTAGCGGTGGCTGGTCTGCTTAGCTGGTACCTAGAAGTCCATGGCATCAGCTAAGTTGTCTTTAACACAAGACCAGGCTAACTCTGCACTGTGTCCTTTTGAGAGTGCAGTCCATTCTACACTAGCCAGGAATGACCGCATACCATCCCAGTCTGCTTTGTCATAAAGCCAAACGTTTGCCTGTCTTCTGGGCGTTGGAAGTCTGTAGTTGGCCAGGGTTGAGACAACACAGTGGTCGGATGATCCCAGAGGGGCGCTGACAGTAACAACACGATTGCCTTGCTGGGTGTTGGAAGTCTGTAGTTGGCCAGAGTTGAGACAACACTGTGGTCGGATGATCCCAGAGGGGCGCTGACAGTAACAACATGCTTGCCAGGGGAGGTAGTGAGAAATAGATCTAGTTTTGAGCATTCACCATCCTTGCCTGTCCTTGTTGGTAAGTCCACAAGTTGATGAAGGTTGTTGAGTACAGCAAACTGAAATGCCAAGTCACCGTGAGTATATGTCTTTCTACCGCCAAGCCATTCTTCGTGGTGGGCATTCATGTCTCCAAGAACAATAACTTCAGATTTTGGATGGAGTTCTTGTATAGCATCAATTTTCTCTGTGATAGCGTCATATATTGAGTCATCAGCAGATGGAGGTCTGTATATGCAGAATATGAACACCAGTCGCCCTGGAAGTTGTAATTTGAGGCATATCATTTCAAGTTGAGGATATTCAAGCTCATACATACTGATGCATGTAATAGAGTCACTGTAGAATACGATGAGACCACCCCAACTTGAGTCATTAGGTCGATCACGTCTGAAGAAGGAGTAACCAGGTATGGCAAATAGTTCATTAAGTATCTTGCTATTTAAGAAGCTTTCTGAGACACAGAACATATGCGAATCTGTTGTAAGAAGATCATGCTCCAAGAAATCCCAGTTGGTACGTTCCAAGAAGTCCCAATTGGTACGTTCCAAGAAGTCCCAGTTGGTAGGTCTCTGGTGTTAGTGAAGCGAGCAACACAACTGTTTTGGGCAGGTCCAGGATTTAGGTGAATATCTCCACACATGAGTGAGAACAGGGTCCGTAGGATCAGAAGTATAACCACAATCCCTAAATCGTAGTCATTTCGTGCTAAGGTCGTCAGCGTAATATCCATCCGTTTCGAGGCTAGTTTTTTTATGCAACGTAACAATATATAAGATGATTTGGGCTGTCAACCCAAGCCAAATAAAATTAGGGCCGTATCCACTTACTCCTAGGACTGAAACAGGGTTCCCCCTTCACAGTCCCTACGGATGTAAGCTTGGGTCGTCATCCCCGTAGGGCGCCTGGCCAGCAAAATAAGTGTCTAACCACCCCAAAAAGAATTATTTGATAATCTCCAAATTGCTTCCAAGAAATCTCTTAATTTTTAATTGCATAGGATTGTGAATAGTGCTTGCATCGAGAATTGTATCTACCCGGTATCAAGCACGCACTTAGGACAGGCAATATCAAGGCGCCATTTGAATGTCTCAGTGATTGAAAACAGACGGCTTAATGCGCGTCTGGCTGCAGAACAGTCTGTAGAAGTTGGTTTAGCCAGTTATTTATGATGTAACGGGATACCACTAACCTTTGAGCCTACGCCTAGCTGTGTGATCATTAGCAGCATACGAGAGTTAATCCAACCAATAATTCAGTTCAAGGAGGCTTGATATAATATATATATATATATATATATATATATATATATATATATATATATATATATATATATATATATATATATATATATATATATATATATATATATATATATATATATAAAGGAACGCTGTTATGCATAGTAAACAGACGGTATAAAGAAATGGTAATTGTATCACATGTACATGTAATAGTACTCCAACTATTTATTACATTCATTTGACAGGCCAGTCATCGGGGTTTTGAAATGGGGGTTCGGGTATATACAATCACCCGGGGATTTCTGAGATGATCTCTGTAAAATGTTATAGTTAAAACAAATTCACTCAAAACGATGCTGATAAATCACTCTCCACCATTATCAACTTTCCAATGGAGCACACATACTGGAAGCTAAATAACTAGTTTAGAGGACATAATAATACGTGTAGATTGGACATCAGGAAGTACTCGTTCTCACAGAGGACAAACAGTAAATGGAACAAATTATCTACAGATTGTGTTACTGCTAGCAGCGTGAATATGTTTAAACTTAAGGTTAACACATATCTCAGGAGAGCGGGTTACACGTAAATTAAAAATGTTGGACTCCCGATACGACAATGGCTTCCTTGTCCACTTGCTGTCTGGGCCTTTGCCTTGGATGGCAATTTTGTTAAAGCTTGTTAAATAGTCGGATTTCCAATATAGAAGTGTGTGTGTGTGTGTGTGTGTGCGTGCGTGCGTGCGTGCGTGCGTGCGTGTGTGGTGTGGTGTGGTGTGTGCGTGCGTGCGTGCGTGCGTGCGTGCGTGCGTGCGTGCGTGCGGGCGTGCGTGCGTGTGTGTTTTATATATTACATAAACTATAATATTTTACTACAATGCAATCAAAATAATGGTGATTATTCAACACATGCAAATACCAAGCAATATCATTTGTTATTGCTACACGTAGTCTATATCTCGTAAATGTATATATGTAATCATTGTTGGTTACACTATTCACAATGCATATATGGTTACGTTGTACACCATACACCATGACCCATTGGCAGCAGTTACACTACTTGTACAACTTATGATTTTAGAACCTGCCAGAAATTACATTGTGTCTCCAACAACATATGCCTGTTTATAATGAATTATTGTGAATAGTTCTTGCATCGAAAATATTACCTACCTAGTATCATGCACGCATGTAGGACAGGTAATATTTATGCGCCATTTGAATGTCTCAATGATTGCAAACACACAGCTTAGTGCGCGTCTGGCTGCAGAACAATTGCACGTCTTCCCGGAACATTGCACTGACGACGCCGTAAATGAACGGATTAAGAACTGAGTTTAAAATAAATACTCGCTTCACGTCTTGCGGAACAGATATACCGATGCCAGATATCCATTGTGGAAGCCAGCAGGATATGAAGACGACAGTTACAATGAAAAGTAATGTAACATTTTGGTAGGTCTTGGCTTGAATCGCAAGTATTCTGTTGGCCACAAACATGGGCTCTGATCGCATTGCGCCTGAAATGGTACAAGGGCCATTCTGCTCATGAGACACTGTCTCCAGATCTGTGGAAACATCTGAAGGTCCATGTTCAGGTGGATGTACAACGTTCTCATCAGCTGACGTAACGATCCCGTTCAAGGAATTAGTGATATATGTCGTTTCAGGCGGGACTGACCGGTTTTTAACCCCGGCGTGATACTTAGAACGTGTGCGGGTTTTTTCAGCAGCGTTGCCGCTAAGACAACGTAGCACGTCATCATTGTCAAGAGGCATATACACAGCGTACACATTACAAAGACTCGACTGAACTGTTCATATTATCTTAGTTTCGCCACCGTTGCCACTGCTGCAAAAATCGCTGTTGCCAAAGCAATGCAAATTAGAGCCGTCTTTGCTCGTTGTGCCTTCGTGTTGAACGAGTGGGGACGTCTGACCGCTATAAGACGCTCGATCGACACAAATACCAGAAGAAACATCGAAAAAGTGACTGAAACATTTATGGCAAACTTGACGACAATCATTGTGATCTTGTCCATCGTATTTGTAGTGATGATGATTACACAAACGCAGACAGCCGAATCAGCGACGGTAGTATAGTAGTTTGATTCAATTGGTTGATTCGTATGCGGTAATCGCACTGACCACGAACGTTATTGGTGTTGATGACGCTATGCCTTCAAATTTTTATACAGTATGTAGACGGACCAACTCGAATGACGTATGTACACGGACCATGTCCAGCTCCACCCGCCCGTCACGTACAAGCGAATCGTACAACGATGGTGAAAGACTATCCGTCGAAGATAACGATGGCTGCTGCTTCGTCATACACACCTGATCCATTGAACATCTCTGTACGCGTACACTAGACTTTCATACAGCCAGCATCATGACTGTTGCAACGTTATTGGCCAGTTAGATGCAGATGGTTTGATTCGATATAATTGGTGCCCTGACGCTGTGATGACCGTGTTCGCCTGTCACTGTCAATGAGCATGGACACAATATGAATATTCATGAACAACATATTTCCCACCCATTTGACACGATCCGTTGGGCAAGTTCAAACCTTTTGTCATATTTCAAGGATGTGTTTTATTGCAAATTTAACATTTAGATCGCATTTTACTTATTCGGTCATAATAATTATGTAAAGATAATTCAAACCGGAATATGAGGTAGCTAAGTCATGATATACTACAGTCATTTGGAATTAGTAATTACGCATACTTGCAAAAATAACCATCCTCCTGACAGGATAACTTGGTAGTTAGTAAATGTTTACCAAATGTCAGGTCACACAACATTATCACAGACATATCCATCTATGTAGTCTGGGTGTTCTGCACAGAAGTTCTCTGAACTTGGTTGTGCGCAGATCTGCAGTGACACCGACACATTTCGAGGTTTTACAACTGTCGTGTGACAAGCCATCGTACTACTTTGTGTTGATATATAGGCCACCATCTTCCAATACATCCGACTTTCTGAACGAGTTCGAAGATCTCGTAACGTCACTTGCGATCATCCCCGGACGACTATTGATATTGGGCGATTTCAATATTCACTTCGATAATGCACTATCGCCTGGAGTAAGCCGAATAACGAACATTATGGCATCGATAGGACTCGTCCAGCACATGACTGGTTCCACGCACCGTTCCAGCCACACACTGGATGTCGTTATCTCGCGAAAAGAAGACACCATCCTCACATCCCCTGCTGTTATCCTACCGAACACATTCTCAGATCATCACACAATAATATTCTCTATTGAAGGAGACGCGCCGCGCCTTCCAACCAACAAGTGGCGAGGGCGCGACTACCGTCACGTGAACCTGGATTTGTTCAAATCTGACCTTCATGCCGCAATAACTTCACACGACGACAACATCAGCGATGGCGTTGATGACCTCCTACAACAATTTAAACATTCGGTGTCCGCCACACTCGATATCCATGCCCCGGTTGTGTCGCGAACTAGAAAATCCAAGAAAAGCCAGCCATGGTTTGACGATGAAACCTTGTGCTTGAGGCGAAAGCGACGTGCACTCGAAAGAAAATGGCGCCTATCCGGTCTCGAAATCGACAAACAGATCTACACGTCGCAAATAAACAACGTCAAACAACACATCAGAAACACAAAAGTTGCTTACTACGATGCAGCACTGAACAACGCTGATGCAAAAACAACATTCCAGGTGTTACATTCACTAACCGAAAGCAGTGACCGGAAATTGCCTGATCGCAAGAACGATGAAATCTTGTGTAATGGCTTCGCTGAGTTCTTTGAAGAAAAGATCCAGAAAGTCTTTGGTTTTACGCGCTCGAAAGTAACAATAGAAGGTATCGTGATGCCAACCCTGCCTGCTGCTCCACCTGCGTTGCAAAGTCTGAACAGTCTCTGTTCAACTGACGCTGAAGAGCTGCAAGCGATCATCAAGTCTAGACCAACGAAATGCTGTCCACTTGACGTGTACCTACATGGCTACTTAAAACTACTTTAACCGCCACGCTATTCACGCTCGTCGATATCGTAAATGCGTCACTAATCACAGGAACATTTCCTAAACAATTTAAAACCGCCCTAGTGACACCATTACTGAAGAAAGCCTCGCTTGACCAGAACGAACTAGGGAACTATCGTCCCATCTCCAACCTCGCTTTCATCGGAAAGTTGATCGAGCACGTTGTCCTCAAACGCCTTAATCAGCACATGACGACGAATAAGTTGCATGACAAAATGCAATCCGCTTACAAACAACACCATTCCACCGAAACAGCTCTGATGAGAGTACAACACGACATAGTGCGAAACCTCGATTCAGGACGGTGTGTTATGATGGTTCTCCTGGACACGAGTGCAGCATTCGACACAGTTAACATTGACATATTGTTGAACACTCTGGGTTCACGTTTCAACATCGGCGGCACGGCATTGGACTGGTTTAGGTCATACTCAACCGGCAGATCACAGCGTGTCACGGTTGGTTCGTCTTCTTCGATCACAACTCTGATTTACCATGGAGTTCCGCAAGGCTCAGTTCTAGGACCAGTGATGTTCAATATCTACACGACATCCATTGCGGATATATGTATGAAGAACCATGTGCTGTTCCATCGCTTTGCTGATGACACCCAACTATATGTCAGCTATAACCCCATGATGTCTGATGAGCTGGAAAACGCAAAACAGCTGATCATCCAGTACATAGCAGAAATACGAGCATGGATGCTGTTACATCAATTGAAACTAAACAACGAGAAAACCGAGTTAATCGTGCTGCAGTCACCGCACAATCTACCAGTCTATGGCAGCCCCAGCTTGGAGCTACCTGGGCTAACATTGACATCTACGGACGCAGTGAGAAATCTGGGCTGCTACTTTGATAGGCATATGCAATTGGACCGCCTCGTGTCCAGCTACTGCTCTTCGGCATATTACCATCTGCGACTGATCAGCAGAATCCGACACCTGCTGACGCGAGACGCGTGCCATGCCGCAACACGTTGTCTTGTGCTGAGTCGCCTCGACTACTGCAATGGTCTACTCGGTGGACTGAACAATGGACTGACAAACCGACTCCAACGAGCACAAAACTCTGCCGCTCGCGTTATCAACCGTGTCAGACGGCGAGATCACGTCACACCGATTCTGCGATCGCTGCATTGGCTGCCGATCAAGATGAGAGTAACATTCAAGATCTGTACTTGCATGTATAAGATCCTGCATGGCTTGGCCCCGGACTACCTCAATTGTGCGATAGCTCGCAACGCGCCTACTCGTGCATTGCGATCGGCGACTGACACAACATTGCTCGCAGTGACGGTGCCGAGGAGAACGGTCGGAAGTTGCAGCTTTGCAGTGGCAGGTCCAACCATGTGGAACAGCTTGCCTAAGAGTGTGAGAACAACTGAGACATTGGCAGCTTTCCGAAAACAACTAAAAACTCACTTATTTCGTTCACACTACCTGCCTTGATGACACTGATTTGTATTCTATGACGCTGCTTGGTTTTAGATTGTTCGGTTTGAAATCGTATTTTTACACACTAATTTATTGTTTTATAATGATTTATCTTAGATTATTTATTTATTTTTACTTACTTATTTATCTTAGATTACTTATTTATTTACCTTAGACTATTAATTTGATTTTATCTTATGTATTTAATTAGTCTATATTTTAGATTTGGTCAACACGTCATAGTAATGTGTTCTTATTTATCTTAGCTTATTTACTTTTTTATCTTAGCTTATTTATTGTTATCTTACCTTATGTGTTTAGTGAATTTATATTTTAGATTTAGTCAACACATCATATTAATGTGAAGCGCTTTGATTGGTATTTAGTTAGCTAAAAAGCGCTGTATTAAGAAACGGAATTATTATTATTATTATTATTAGTCGTCGTCGTCTTTGTCGTCGTCGTCGTCTTCGTCGCTGTCGTCGCGGTCGGCTGCACAAACGGAAGCCGCAGCAGCACACTGTCACACCGTCGGTAATGTTGACAATCCAAGCTGGTCCAGAGCTGTAGCAGTCTCTTGAAATGTCCCATCACCTACTGTATAATGGCGGAAGATTAGTTTTAATGGAGCATAATCATCATGTAGATTGGACTGACTGATTACTAAATAGCCGCAGCTCGTATTGATCTGCAAATCGTAACTGCGATCGCCACATGCAATTCTTCGTTCTTCCATTTGAGCCCGTTTTAATACACCCTTGGCAATTTGCAATAATCTTTTGTTTATTCATAAAAGAGCAATAGTGTGGTCGCGTATCCCATCAGAAGAACACGGGCTTTTTATAAATACCTATCCGTGAAGTAAGATTCTAATGAACTGAAACGTTTGCTGAAGTTGATTTGGCCAGTTACTTGATGGTGTAAGGGGATACCACTAACTTGTGAGCTTACGGCTAGCTATATGGTCATTAGCAGTATACGATAATTAATCCAACCAGTAATTAAGTTCGCTGGGGCTTGTTATAATATTGTCCATAAAAGAACAAACGTGTATTGCATTGTTCTATCAGACGAACACGGACTTTTTATATATCTCATCAACAGCGCACACGTGCCGTAAGATCTTAGTGAACTGACCGTTTGATTCCTAAGGAGTGTTTGTCGGTATCCTATACAAGACAGTACAACACTGAAACGTCTACAAAAGCTGATTTGGCCCTTTACTCGGTGATGTAATGGGATACGGCTAACCCTTGGGTCTACGGCTATTGATGTGAGCATTAGTAGTATACGAGAAACCAACCAAAAATGAATCAGTGTCAGCAGACCACCAGACGTGACCCAGCAGTATGAGCCTGCAACCACTCACTTGGCGTTTCTCCAGCTGCTGTAGAGTTCCCTCGGAGTGAGTCCTTTCCTCCCCGCACCCTGTCTACCACCCATCTCACGGAGAGCATATTTGAATCATCTAGTCCACAAAGTATTACTAAGATAGTTCTAAGTGAATATTATTTCGTGACTCCCTATTATACTTTCCGAAGAAATCAAACGTGCAGGGATCATGTGATCAATTGTCACGCATGCACGAAGGTTGCGGTCTGATGCTAGCGTTGTGATTGTTGTTAGATATAAGTATGTGTTATTGTTGGTAGAACTACGATGTGTTCTTTGCGGACACAACGATGCATTACATATTTTCGGTTCGGGCACATTTTATTGTGGATATGCAATTATTATACAAGCGGTTTGTCAAAAACTCTTAATTTAACGTAGAGAATGGGCGCCGATCAATGTAGTTTTATATTATCCACCATTGTTATATACAGGGTAGAAACATATTTGTAGAGGAAAACATCAATCATTATCAACGTTGTTAGACTGTCGTCATACGTTGTGAATTATATGTGTTGTGTATATTATTTGGGTCGCCATGCATGCATGTATGTGCGAGCGTGTGCGTGCGTACGTGCGTGCTGCATGCATGATTGCATGCATGCATGCATATGTATATGTATGTATGTATGTATGTACTTATGTAAATATGTACGTATGCATGCATGTATGTATGTATGTATGTACATATCTAAATATGTACATATCTAAATATGTACACATGTATGTATGTATGTATGTATGTATGTATGTATGTATGTATGTATGTATGTATGTATGTACGTCCGTACGTACGTACGTATGTATGTATGTGTATAATGTGTCACCTGCATGACGGTTACCTACATGACATGTGTACTCAAGTTACCAGATTCTCTGAAATGCACAAAGGTTATCCATATTGTATGATTTATTGGGCCGCATTGGTGACAATATTGAGAACATTGATATCATTTACTTGCCGTGACAGACTGTACCTGTTGAACGGGCTTATGTCATGTAAATTACAATGTAACCGTTATATGTACAATGCACCCGTTAAAAGAAATCCGTCATATGTAGTTACTGTGCATATGCCAAAAAATAAAAATAAATTAATATATGTATGATAGTTGTACACAGATATAGACCAATATAGCATAAACCCCTGGCAAGTGACATGACTTTTTTATCTTTTTTACACAAATGTCCGGACATTTCGCGAAATTCGTAGTATTTAATGTGTGAAAATGAAGGATAAACATGTCACATACACGCATACATGCATGCTCGCATAAACATGTCACATTGCATAAAAACATTCAGGAAATGGCATTAAATAGGCAAGGACAGTATTTGGCCTAAAACTATTGAGATACTCGCGATTGTGTGTGTGTGTGTGTGTGTGTGTGTGTGTGTGTGTGTGTGTGTGTGTGTGTGTGTGTGTGTGTGTGTGTGTGTGTGTGTGTGTGTGTTTGTGTGTGAGTGTGTGTGTGTGTGTGTGTGTGTGCGTGCGTGCGTGCGTGCGTGCGTACGTGCGCGCGTGCATGCGTGCGTGCGTGCGTGTGTGTGTATAGTCATGACACTTAACACCTGAGAAGGTTAATTGAACATGCATGTTTGACCTTAACATTTACTTTATATTTCACTGGTTGTGAGTGGTGTATTATACATTTGTGTAAATATATCAAGATTAATTGGCATGTTCAATTAATCTTGCATGGATACCTTCTCAGGTGTTAAGTGTCACGACACTGTACGCCTTGTTGTCATCTTATTAAGCGGCAAAGCGTTTGTTGTCTGTTAACGTACCAGTTAGGTACGACGAGTGTGTAACGGAAACAAAAAAGGGTTTTCAAGCGATGTAACACACTGTGCAATTAAGTCTTCATTGCATTGAGTCGTGTACAAACTTAGGAGCAGCTATTGTTGTTGTTGAATATCAACACGGCACGTATTTACGTATGTATGTATGTGTGTATATGTATGTGCGTGTGTGTCTGTGTGTGTGCGTGCGTACGTGCGTGCGTGCGTGCGTGCGTGCGTGCGTGCGTGCGTGCGTGCGTGCGTGCGTGCGTGCGTGCGTGCGTGCGTGCGTGCGTGCGTGAATGTATTCGTGTATGTATCGACTTATGCCTCATCAGGCCAAGAACCAGACACTGCATGAACGCTGACCATGTATATGATTGTAGGGTTACATTTAAATCATTGGTGTACTAGCAGCAAGTTTCGATTACACCAACGGTCTGATCACACGAAAAGTCCACAACCAACAAACAAAACAAACAAAATGATATTTTACGAATACCTGCACAACACGTTAGTAGGGATTCTGTGAATGAGAGCTGTGAATTACAGTATGCACATTAGAATATAATCTCTTTCCTCCTGTTCCTCGCGTGACAGCGGTGTTTTCTAACAAGACCAGGCAACGCTGAGAGAACAGACCCCGTAGTATGGAACCATGAACCGTGGATCCACGTTGACAGAGAAGATCAACGGAGCAGAAGACATTCGCTTAAAGAATGGTTCTCCAGCGATCGTGTACCCGACGCCCTGACTATCGGAGAACGCGACGGCCCCAGGGGTGATCTGCACACACAGCGGAGTCGTAAACGCGCCATCGTCCAACGCTGCTCCGGACATGGAATTGTTGAAGACGACGACTAGTTTGTGGAAGGCGACAGGGGCAAAGACCATAGATCGACCAGGCTCACCTGAAGCAAAACAAAGCAAGTGTTTCAGCATATCTTTCAACAGAAGCGATTGCCGGACATATACCCAAAGTTGTAGCAGTTGATGAGAAATTCATATTAATGCCGTATGCATATTATTTTTAAATGTTCTTGCTGTTTTTATTTTTATCCTTTTAGTGTAATACAGTGTACTTGACATTTGTGATTTGTCAACCTAATAAAGAGCATAAAGCAGAAAGAAGACATCTCCACTTCTCTCGGTCTGCAGCCTGCTTAGAAGTCTGGTCCCAGCTGAGGTGCATTTCTCGTAATTCCTCCTCCAGCTTGTTTTTTATCATCCTCGTTTTCGGTTTCCTTCGTGGTCCATCTCAAGGCCGTATTGGCTATTTTGTCCTCGTCCTTTCGCAAAACCTGGCCGATCCATCTCCTTCTTGTAGTAAACAGGTCATTCATTCATGTTAATTGGTGCGGTATGTTTGAGCAGTTCTTTGTTGGAAATTTTATATGTGCTGACTATTAGGGCATTTTGTGTAGTTTATATAGTTGATCTCCCACAGGTTTATATAGTTTATATAGTTGATCTCCACACAGGTTTATATAGTTTATATAGTTGATCTCCACACAGGTTTATATAGTTTATATACCTGATCTCCACACAGGTTTATATAGTTTATATAGTTGATCTCCACACAGGTTTATATAGTTTATATACTTGATCTCCACACAGGTTTATATAGTTTATATAGTTGATCTCCACACAGGTTTATATAGTTTATATACTTGATCTCCACACAGATTTATATAGTTTATATAGTTGATCTCCACACAGGTTTGTATAGTTGATATAGTTAATCTCCACACAGGTTTATATAGTTTATATTGTTGATCTCCACACAGGTTTATATAGTTTATATAGTTGATCTCCATACAGGTTTATATAGTTGATCTCCACACAGGTTTATATAGTTTATATAGTTGATCTCCATACATGTTTATATAATTTATATAGTTGATCTCCACACAGGTTTATATAGTTGATCTCCATACAGGTTTATATAGTTTATATAGTTGATCTCCATACAGGTTTATATAATTGATCTCCACACAGGTTTATATAGTTTATATAGTTGATCTCCATACAGGTTTATATAGTTGATCTCCATACAGGTTTACATAGTTTATATAGTTGATCTCCACACAGGTTTATATCGTTTATATAGTTGATCTCCATACAGATTTATATAGTTTATATAGTTGATCTCCATACAGGTTTATATAGTTGATCTCCACACAGGTTTATATAGTTTATATTGTTGATCTCCACACAGGTTTATATAGTTTATATAGTTGATTTCCACACAGGTTTATATAGTTTATATAGTTGATCTCCATACAGGTTTATATAATTTATATAGTTGATCTCCACACAGGTTTATATAGTTGATCTCCATACAGGTTTATATAGTTTATATAGTTGATCTCCATACAGGTTTATATAATTGATCTCCACACAGGTTTATATAATTTATTTAGTTGATATCCACACAGGTTTATATAGTTTATATAGTTGATCTCCACACAGGTTTATATAGTTGATCTCCATACAGGTTTATATAGTTTATATAGTTGATCTCCATACAGGTTTATATAATTGATCTCCACACAGGTTTATATAATTTATTTAGTTGATCTCCACACAGGTTTATATAGTTTATATAGTTGATCTCCATACAGGTTTATATAGTTGATCTCCATACAGGTTTATATAGTTGATCTCCACATAGGTTTATATAGTTGATCTCCACACAGGTTTATAGATTTGGTCTCCACACAGGTTTATATAGTTGATCTCCACACAGGTTTATATAGTTGATCTCCACAGAGGTTTATATAGTTTATATAGTTGATCTCCATACAGGTTTATATAGTTGATCTCCATACAGGTTTATATAGTTTATATAGTTGATCTCCACACAGGTTTATATAGTTTATATAGTTGATCTCCACACAGGTTTATATAGTTTATATAGTTGATCTCCACACAGGTTTATATAGTTTATATAGTTGATCTCCACACAGGTTTATATAGTTGATCTCCATACAGGTTTCAGTCTGTAAAATGTTCATCTGCCTTGTTCGTGCGATTCGTGATGTCAACGTCGGCCCCTGCATCTTTTCATAATGCGCTTTCCAGATAGGTGACGATATCAGTCGCTTTCCAGATAGGTGACGATATCAGTCGCTTCCCAAGTAGGTGACGATATCAGTCGCTTCCCAGGTAGGTGACGATATCAGTCGGTTCCAGTTCTTCTTGATTGAGATTCACTGATATAGGATTTCTGTTGTTCAGCCTCATCACCTTGGATTTCTTTTTTGTTGATATTGCGTGCGATATTCTTACTAATTACTATTAATCTTTAATGTGTTTGTCTTTTCTTGCATGCTATGTCGTGTGTGCGAGGGATACATCATCAGCGACGATAATGTCCTCAAGAAGATAAAACATTGCCCAATTACTTCCTCTTTTTGTTCCTTTTGTTGTCCTCTTTGTAATTCAGTTAATAACAAGGTTGAGTATCATTGCTGACATTATACAACCTTGCGTGACTCCTAACTTTAACTTGAATGTGATATATGATTGTCTGGTGGCGCATATTCCCATACAACAGCTTGATTAGGTCCACCATATGTGACGGGATTTCATATGTGCTCAGTATTGTCTAGAGGGTGTCTCCGTTGATGTTATCGAAGGTTTTTTCAAAGTTTATTTACAGTTACCTCTGCCACTTGCACTGCTCAATGATGCTTCTGTCTCCGTATCTCTTATTTACATATACACAAAGGTAAAGCTGACCACGTAATTCGGACCCAACGTATGACTGATCATTTATCGAATTATTTGCTCGCAACAATGCCAGTAATAATTATGTAATATTAATCAGTTCGCAGATTCATCCGTGTGTTGTTGACATGGTACCGTTCGTGCGTATGTAAAAAGAATCACTAATGTGTTTTTGTAAAGTATCACTGAAGACGACACATATCAATCACGATGTCACTGCTGTGTGTAGGCACGGCATTACCTTCATGATTGTGCACTTACTCTGGGTGACGTCATCGTCGTCAACAACACCGAACGCGTACCCGTCCATAGTGTTGTTGGTCGTGATCTGCAAGTTGATGGTCTTGAGACAGGCAGGCGGCGTAAACCTGTACAGGACGGGCGTGTCACATGTGCCAGTCGCTGCTGGGGCGGGGATGTTCGACTCCGGCACTCCTGTCAGCATCTGCCAGGTGGCACCGTCGATGTAATCTTCACCTAGGTCCATTTCCTTCAAGTCCATGTGGAAAACTCCACCTGAATACAGCCAATATATGTTATACTGTAATTTATTTTAGCTGCAACAGCTTGTCTGTATATACTGCTATCACGTCATTCAGCATGGCAGATCCCAGTAATTACAACATGGAGAACGGATGTTAATAATCTGGCTGCCAAGACACAACAAACTACAGTAAACAGGCCAACATCAATTGAAAGTCCATTGAAAGGGTTATCACAAAACTAACAAACTACCTTATACCGAACATTTGGGTGGCATGACTTGGTACGCAATCTGTACTTTGCTACAAATATATTGTATGCATACCCCGACACATACGTGGACAACGTAAATAAGCTTTATGTTTCTGTTTAACACACACTGACCCTGACGATCTAATAACCAAACCGCACAAATGTGTAAGCCATATTTACTGGTGTACACTTCGAAATTAAAATAATTTATTAGTTGCACCTGTTGTTCATAGTAACGACATATGCCATGATCTTCAATCACATTTTATGGCAATTTATTGTAGTATAGAAAATTTTCCTATCGAAATGGTATTAAATTGTGTAATATTAATAGAAAAAACACCCATGATAAATTTGAGTTTGAGTTTGAGTTCAGTATGGTTTCGCTTTCATTATTTGTCTACTGTTTGTATCGCTTACTTCTTGTCGATGGACACGTTGTACTCTTCCATTCACATCGTTTCACGCCATCGTCCCACAACAGTCCCGTCGGGCACGGACGCTCTTTGAACGTGATTCCATTGCTGCACGTCACGTACACGTTACATCCGGTGCAAGATTGGTAATCTCCATCGGCGAGTCCGATACAGGAAGTGACGCAATCAGTGCTGCTTTGTTGTGTGATGTCTGCAATTGCACAACCTTGAGACATCTCGCGAGATAAATTGAGAGTATGCTTAATAGTGTGGTATGAATTGTAATCCCGTAGGATTTGCGTGCTAAAATTTATTGTTTGCTTTATCGGGTTGATTTGTGGTCAAACTATCGAAAATTTATGGGGTTCATATTTTCCAACCCCTCGAACCCCTGGGGACCCTCTCCGTCCCGGGACTCCCCCGGACTGACCCCGCGCCTATCTCCGCTAATAATGAACCGATTTTTACGATTTTATGGTCGTATTAGGGATATTAGATGACACTGAGTCCATTTATGACACTTACAAAGCGACCGGAAGTTGATATCACCGACTTCCGGTTACGATCGACGTCGAAGTCAAGGTCATTACCATGGCAACGATAAACCTGGTCACATAGTACCTCTTTCTAGGCGTTTTCAGGCACGGGAAGAAGCTTGGTACAGTAATTTTTGGGATCAGTCTGTCCTGTCACAAGATAAGAGCACTTTAAGGAATATTAGAAAAATGTTCAAGAATTTACTAAAATCTCAAAAACCTCATACATGACATATATCTATAGGCCTACGTGAGTTTAGCTTATGTATAAACACAAAATGTTTCAAATTACACAAATATGTAATAATCCAACAGATCAAATTCACCATAAGATGATATATCAGGAAAAATCCATACAAAATAATTTCGAGAACTAAATAATTATTATTCTTCAAGGTCATCCTCAAGTACATCATTCTTGATCACATTTGCACACACCGATATAGCATTTCCAGAGAGGAGTGCAAGGAAGACTGTTCTTGCAACAACTGCACCTTCCTTTGCACCCTGATTTACAAGCACATTTGGTCAGCTCAGTTACGGCTCGAGGGGCGGGGAGGGTGAGACACCTGACGGGAACATAAACCCCTTCTTTTACACTCCTGCCATTCTCTTCAGTAGGAGGAAGAGCCGAGCAGTTTGTAGGTTATGGTTTATCGCGCATGGCGATGTAATTTGCATAAATAAATATGGGGTATTACGGCAGTGCTAGTAGGAGGCAACATCTCTCCCTCCAAGTTCTTAGAGCGAAACAACTCCCATATCAGCACCTGTCGAGTGTGTGACCTGTCGAGCAGTACACGTGGCAGACAAACGGCTCCAAACCCTTGACCTGCGGCGGCAGTTCACCGTTGACTAGCTCCGTCGCTCGTATAGTGAAGCAATACTTCAACAGTTTCCCTCAAACCTCCAAGTCTACCACTACAAGCTCTCCGGAGATTTTGCTGTGAAGTCAAGAGCAAACGCTCTGAAGCTCCGTCACTCCACCGAGTTGCATTGCGCGGGCAATCCATTCTCAGTCTCCTTTGAAGAGCCTTGTTTCATCAGCTGTTGTACCAGAAGATGCGAAGGACGACCTTCTGCGCTTTGCAGAGAAGGGTCAGAAGCGCTTTGAGGAGTTCATTCACGATGGATTGCTGCTCACATCAACAATCTCGGTTTGGGACTCAATGAAGAAACTCAAACTGAAGACCTTATGGATCTGGATGGAGAAAACTAAAGTCCGCGTTTGTGACAAGGTCATCAAGTTGCGTGAGGAGCGTGAACTGGTCGGCAGATTTCTCGTTATCCAAGGAAGCCGACCTGAGCTGGTGCCAAAACTAGAGGAGACGATCGGCGAGTATGAAATGTCACTGGTGCCACACTCCCTTTGCGCTATTGATGGCTCTCTCCATATCCCGGCGGACAAGGCCAGCCTGGTGCACGCCGTTGAAGGAACGAAGGCTCAACTGCTTCAATTTGCCCCTCTTCTTGATATAGCGCCGGTGGTTCGTCCACCCCGAGTTCTCACTGTTGACGTCATGGCTGTTCTTCAGAGCATGAAGAAAACACGGACCAAGCGGAAGCTTTCTGACCTTCAAGAGGCGTTCATCAAGCGCATTGAGTGGATGATGGTCGGCTACAACGAGGGTCGAATTGTCTTTGACCGTTATCTCGACCAGTCTCTGAAGAACAAGACGCGCCAGAAGAGAGCAGCCACATCCACAGGATTTGAGATCCATCCAGAAATGAAGCTCACCATGTCTCTCAAGGAGATTCTATCTGCCTCAAGGACCAAGAGTAGCCTGAGATCTATGTTCGCTCAGGGTTTGCTGGAACAATTCCCCAGTAACAGTATCTTCAAGCTTATCGTCGTGTACGACACCAATATCAAAGGCCACGATTTTGAAGAAGATCATTCACACGAAGAGGCTGATACACTGATTCCTCATCAAGTCTTGGCTTCTCTAGTTGAGGGTGCTTGGCGAGAAATATGTGTTTGTTACCCGACACTGACATCCTCACGCTTCTCCTCGACCTGGTCTCTTGTGGTCGCCTTGGAGTTCACACTCGTCTCAAGTGACAAGGGCATGAAGTACCGAGACATTGAGGTGGAGGGCAAGTGCGAGTGATTGGACGCCACAAATGTCAAGGGCTCGTTGGGCTTCACTACACTCTCCGGCGCTGACTGGGGCGGGAAATGTGTGGGTATCACCAAGGAGACCTGGGTTGGGCCTACATGAAGCTTGATGAAGATGACCCTGCCATTAACTGCGTCCGGGAAGGTCCTATCCCAACGGTGCGAGTCAACGGTGAACTGCCACAGCAGGTCAAGGGTTTGGAGCAGTTCGTCTGCTGCGTGTACTGATCGGCAGGCCCCACAACCCTACCAACGCCGAGATGGGAACTATTTCGCTCTAAGAACTTGGAGGGAGAGATGATGCCTCCTACTCGCGCTGCCTTAATACCTCATATTTTTATGCAAATTACATAGCCATGCGCAATAAATCATACACTACCAACTGCCCGGCTCTTCCTCCTACTGAAGAGAATGACAGGTGTGTAAAGGAAGGGGTTTATGTTCCCGTGAGGTGTCTCACCCTCCCCGCCCCTCGATCTGTGATTGTGATGACCAAATGTGCGTGTAAATCAGGGTGCAAAGGAAGGTGCAGTTGTTGCAAGAACGGTCTTTCTTGCACTCCTCTCTGGAAATGCTAGTTCGGTGATTGTGCAAATGTGATCAAGAATGATATACTTGAGGATGACCTTGATGAATAATCAAACCTGTAGTCTTAGTTTTCAAGCTATTTAGTTCTCTAAATTGTTTTGTATGGATTTTTTCTGATGTATCATCTTGTAGAGAATTTGATATGTTGGATTATTAAATATTTATGTAATTTGAAACATTTTGTGTTTGTGCGCATAAGTTAAACTCACATAGGCTTATGTATATGTTATGCATGTGGTTTTTGAGATGTTAGTAAATTCTCGAACATTTTACTAATATTCCTTAAAGTGTCCTTATATTGTGACATAATAGTATGATCGCAACATTGACTGCACAAATCGTCTTCCCGTGCCTGAGAACCCCGACAAAGAGGTATTATATGACTAGGTTTATCGCTACCATGATAATGACCTTGACTTCGACGTCGATTGTAACAGGAAGTCGGTGGTATCCATTTCCGATCGCTTCGAAAGTGTCATAAATGGACTTAGGGTCATCTAAAACCCCTAAAACGACCCTAAGGTCGTAAAAATCGGTTCATTATTATTAGCGGAGATAGGCACGGGGTCAATCCGGGGGGTCCAAGGACGGAAAGGGCCCCTCAGAGAGGGGTTAGAGGGGTCGGAAAATTTGAACCCCATAATTGTTCGATAGTTTGACCTCAAATGAACCCGATAAAGCAAAAAATCAATTTTAGTATGCAAATCCTACGGGAGCTGTTTTCATTACACTTCATACAACACTATAATTCACATGTTAAATTAATGTTTTATTACACTTTCAATAGTGTAACTATCGTCCGTCAATCATGGGTTTGTTGTCCAGTTAACCACTATAATGCACGAACGTCGTTCCGCTTGAAAAAACACGAAACATAGTTTATAGAAACGCGATATCTCCAATAACATAGCCCTGGATGATGGCCGAAAAAGCAGGATCCCTTAAATGACTTTACCCAAATTCCTCATGGCAGAAATATTCACCACAACACCAACTTAACTTCCCTGAAAAATATTCAGGTAAGCTGCAATTACTATGCGAACTATATTCGTTCACATTATTCACACACAACTTAAAAAAATGCTCATCTATATAGACAGTTGAAGTGATTAAAAGCCCAGGCTTGAAACGACCGTAGGCTGATATGAGCCCAAGTCATCTCAAATTAGAGATAGATTTTATCTTGTAGATGGTCAGTTGTTTATTATCATGTTCATTCGTCGAAGCGTTTCTCGATAAAAAGTGCCTATTAAGACGCTAACTTACCAGGACAGGTGTCCGCAGCTGATTCAACTATACTGACGTCATCAGTTTTATCATACTCTGTACAAACGAAAGAACAAAAGCGATAATAAAAGTGGTTAAGATACAATATAGAAATCAATAACTATTATGTAGGTTGTCACGCTTAATACATGCACGAACACACAGTCGCACACACACGCGCGCGCAAACGCACACGCATACGGCCACACAAGCACACACACACGCGCGCGCGCACACACACTCATACACTGAGCTTAAACTTAACAAATAATTAGTCAATGAACGATATAAACTATTCATTATCTGTTTGTCTTAGAGAATTATGACGTCACACATAGTTACAATATTTTTTTATTTTAACTTACAATTATAAAAGAGTAAACATGTACATGCGTATATATATATATATATATATATATATATATATATATATATATATATATATATATATATATATATATATATATATATATATATATATATACACACACACACCACTTACATACATGTATAGATGTGTATGTATGTATGTGTGTATGTATGTTTGTGTGTGTATGTATGCATGTAAGTATCATGTATTATATAAACATGACCCCCGTAGCCCTGTAACCTGCATTAATGACACAATCCAGGGTTGACGTGAGTGTGACGAGTCAACTCAATATCGGAAATCGGTAATCTTGCCTGCAATATGTGGAAACAATATTGGACTACCATCAGTAGTTTAATTTGTCAACAACGACATTCCGTGTTATTAAGACACTACCAAGCATAGTATACTGGCATTACTAATTGATAAATGTTTTGATGTTTACCATTTCTTCTTAATGTCTGTGTCACATGAATAAGAATGTTGAATGGAATGGTGGGAATTATGAAAAATAAATCGTTTGTATAACATAACCCCTTTTCTAGACTAGTCATTTTTATAAACTTGCTAAAATATAACACTTGTATAAATATACGTGTGCATTTGATTGTTATTTGATATCACCATCATGTGCTGCCATCTCCTCTCAAAGGTCGGCTGTCAATGATCGCTACTCATGTCTTCGTATTTTTTTCATTTTTTAAATCCATGCCTTGATGTTGTCTGTCCATGTGGCTCGCTGTCTTCCCCTGCCTATTTTGCCATCATCCTTTCCCTCTAATCTGTCCCGCTACATTTCTTCCTGTTTGAAGATGTGTCCAAAATGTTTTTTTGTGTTTCTGTATTTTGTTGAAGAGTTTAGTTATTCCATGTCCATGACATGTTCAATCCAGCATATAGGGAAAGGTTAGGTAATATGAGTATACTGGTAATATGGGCCACTTCCATAACTTAGAAATAGCACACCGTGTGTTGTCATCTGGAGATTACTTGCTGGGTTAAGGAGTGTGGCAGACCACGCCGGCACTATTTGCAATGGTAAGAAAACACAAATTAGAAATATGTACGTGTGGATGAATGTATATAGATCATAGACGTGTAATCTACATCCACATAAATTGCGTTTTTCGATGAGTTCATTATTCATAGGTGATTATATCAGCAGGTAGTGTAAATTTCCCACCTACAGACAAAAATGGGTAATGAGTGTGCTTGGGCAATGCCTCCTGTGTGTGACAGAGAGAGAGAGAGTGTGTGTGTGTGTGTGCGCGCGTGCGTGCGTGCGTGCGTGTGTGTGTGAGCGTGTGTGTGAGTGTGTGTGTGTGTGTGTGTGCGTGCGTGCGTGCGTGCATGCATGCAAGCGTGCGTGCTTGCGTGCGTGCATGGGTGCGTGCGTGTGTGTCTCCAGAATATCAATGTTAAAAAAGTGGTTCATATTGCCGAATCTTCCCCTACGTTGAATTCTTCTTAAGCACCACATCTCGAATGATTCCAGTCTGTGTTGGCATTGTTTGTTTCTGCTCCACATACATCGATCAATGTCGACTATTAATAAATTTCTTAAAGCACTGTCTTTAGTTGCAAGTTTAATTTACCGGTGATCACCTTTGACATGTGCCGACAGTTGTCCTTGCTATTTTTACCCCCGTTTATATGTTCATCATATTTTCCGTCACCCGTTATGAGATATCTAAGATATACACATTTCTGTTCTAGTTGTGTCCTTTCAAAGATGTGCCAATTTTCCATATTTTATTTGTCCAGCTGATCTAGATGAGAGATGGACTAGGACGCCATTGGCCTACCGAGAGCGGGCTAATAATAAATTGTATCCTCCCTTCCGTTGGGGTAGATACAACATCAAAATGGTTGTTGCTCTCCCGTTTTTTCCCCGAAGTGCGGGGTGAGGAGAATTATTGTTTTCTTCTTCCGTCACTGATTCGGCTTCACCGCCGTCTCCGCTCCTCTCAGTCTCTCGCTCTCTTTCTCTGATCCCATCCCAATCCCACCAGATCTCTTTTCACGCAGTCCTCCCGTCTCAGCATCGGTCTTCCTTGTCTCCTTCTACCTCCACTCTACCTCTAAACTCTTCGTTTGCGATTCCCTTTCCATTCGTCCCAGGTGTCCAACCGATTACGGCCGACTCATCATCAGCTTCCTCCTGAAACTCTCTTTCACGCCAACCTCCTCCCTGAACTTATCCATTCTTCGCATATATCCCCGTCCAATACATACAATACATTAACTCATGACTTTTTATTAACCACATATAAAATATAGCTACAGTATTATCGAGCTTGGGAACTTGTACCTGGTCAACTAATTGCTGTGTGTCTTTGCTTGTTAGGTTGTGGGCCATTGGGTTGAAATCACAACCGCTCTTTGAGTTCCCTGGTTGCGTATCCAATCAATGTAACGTATGCCGCGTATAGCATTCGATAGATAACATGTCTACATGCATCTGTTGTCTTTGTGATATCTGCAGTTTGAATGTTGGGAAAACACCAAAGTAATGGTTTCACATCGATGAGGTATTTTACACTATACATGCCGAAAACGTCATATATTTATTAGCTCGAGGATCCGAGTTAATTTACCACCCTTTCCAAATAATTTAGGTTATTGTAATACCGACATTATATGACATAAAATGATCCGACTCTTGATCAAATTAATAGATAATCAAGACCATTTGGAAGGGAAATATTAAACAGCTTCTGGTGGAGAAAGAAATCAAGATGATAAAATGTAGGTGGATTGGTCAAACACCCCCATCCAGTATCACCAGACAAACACTCGCATGTACCCTACCTCGTTCACACCCCCCAGAGAAGAAAAAAGAAGTCGGCATAGACATACCTGATGGCGTGACATTGAAGTGAATGAACTCACCAAGATAGCACGACACATAAACCAGTATAGAAGTTTTGTTAATGGCTTATGTTCCCAGGTTGCATATAGGATTAAGTAAGTAAACTTACGCGAAGCCACCAAAACGAAGACTGAGCACAGAGTTATGACGACACTGCCGACGACCATCTTGCCAGCGGTTGCTTAAATGGCGCTTGTGCCTATGAAAGCAAGGGCAGGTCGTGTGTCGTATACACTGGCTTCCGTCGTAAAGGAGTCGGTCGACTAAGGAGCGACGATGTGATTTATTACCTTCGCGCCTCTCGAGTCACCGATCAACATCGTTTCAATCATTCGTGCTCGACGTGGTAGAACTGTGTCAATGTCGTGGTAGCGAGCCTACTATTGCCGTCTGCCCACAGCAGTAAAGACTCTCATATATTTTACACCCCTTAGAAATGCCGGCTTTTTATGCCCATCAATGCCATTACAGTGAATGACAGTACACCACTAACTGTCGGTATGTATCGCAACAAATGACTATCTCAGTAGCAGCCGCTTTAACCCAACCTTTTCTTCTCGTCGGACGACTTATTTATTATTCTTCGGCCATTACTTTTATATATATAGGCAGTTTCTCTCGGGTAGTTGACTGGTTTCTCGCCCGGAACCCGTGCAATGCTTAAACGTCATGGTGGCTTAGCAAACCGTCTCTCGATAAGTGTTGCCAACTGTTCTCACAACAGTAAAGTCTACGACAATCATGTCTAAAGGGTATGTGGTACACTGCACTAAGCAGGTATGTCAGTATATTTGAAGTGCACATTTAAATACATTAAGTAAGTGGAGTTTTCCGTAGTATAATCAACTCGTTACATTCGTTACCACTCGAATGCTGCTACCACTAGAATGGTGCCACCACTAGAATGGTGCAACCACTAGAATGGTGCCACCACTAGAATGGTGCAACCACTAGAATGGTGCCACCACTAGAATGTTGCTACGACTAGAATGCTGCTACCATTAGAATGTTGCCACCATTAGAATGGTGCCACCACTAGAATGGTGCCACCACTAGAATGGTGCCACCAATGTCTCGGGAGATCCAAGCAATAGATCCCACTGCACGGAGAGCTCCTGTTGAGCGCGCGTGTCAGACCAGCAGAGGTAGAGGTAGGTAGAATGTTATGTTCCCAGTCTCACAGTTAGGAACCACTTAGGGTTGGTACCTTTGTCTCCGGCCTACGACACGAGAAACACTATCTACGCACGGTCATCAACTACACACGGTCATCAACTGCGCACGGTTATCAACTACACACTGTCATCAACTACACACGGTCATCAACTACACACGGTCATCAACTACAGTAACACGACGTAGGCATCGGTCTTTTTGGTTGAAGATGGCTCGGCAACCTCAACGATAACAACAAACGATGAAGCCGATAAACCTACGCGATGCGCGCGTATTGAAGCATATCATGTTTAATGCAAAATATCAGACATTCTAACAAGAATAGGTGAGAAAATATACCAACAACATAGCAACACATTCGTGTAGGCTTATATCTTATGACACGATCGTGTAGGCCTATATCGTATGATACGTTCGTGTAGGCCTATATCGTATAACGCGATTGTGTAGGCTTGTATCGTATAACACGATCGTGTAGGTATATATCTTATAACACGATTGTGTAGGCCTATATCGTATAACACGATTGTGTAGGCCTATATCGTATAACTGAAGTAAATGAATAACTAGAAACAATAGACAACTGAAACGGTAGTTTTATTATAATATGGTTTTTGGCAAAACATTTCTCAAGTGGAAAACATACATTTTTAGCATTAAGATATCCATTTTAGTGTTCTAAAATCACTTTTGGGTGGCAATTCCTTGTGTTGTGAGAATTGGGTCGGTAGAAGAGAGATAGTTATTCATATACCGTATTTGACACCAGTACCGCCCACATCTGCATTATCGCCCACACTCCAATAACTCGTTCTACTTTACGTTGGCTCATTGTAATTTAATTAATGCGTGTGCGTATAAAATGTTTTAACTACATAGTTAACAAGTTGGTCAATCCTACGCGAACTGGTAATATTATACCAATCGACCTCGGCAATGAAACATATTCACCGGTGCTATTATTATAATGCACCAAGGCGAGGAAGTTATCGTTGTAATACATCAAATACACTCCCATCTGTCAGCCGAACGTGGATAATTGATTACAGATGTCGTCAAGTTAGAACAATGCACCTGCAAACAATTCTCCTCCGTTGCGAGACGGGTCAGTCAAAAGCCTACTAACCTCGGTTGCAATTGCTACACTTCGAAAAGTCGATCATCAAAGCTTGCTCTGCGAAACTTCACGTAGGGGGATGTTTTTTGGGACGTGACTTTTTTGGGTGGGAACTTTAAAAGACATTGTGTAGGCTGTGCCACCAAGCGAATATATTGTACTAAAATTAAGTAACTCACAAGGGGTCAATACTGAACTTTGATTGGAAGCGCGAAACGCAATTTCAAACAGGTGAATTCAAAATATTGCGTTTCATTCTTTTCTTAAAATATTATCATTGGTTACCAAATGTCACATTTCCATGTGTGCGCATTGTAAATGATGTAGGTGAATAACATAACACTACATTTGTTGACGAACAATCGTGTATCCACGACAACGCGTACTCGATTCTAGCTCGTAAAATATTTAACGAATTCTCGTGTCAGCAAAGAACACATCGCCCCAACAATAACGATGCTTTTTTTAATCACAACGCTCAGTCGGTCTGACGTTTTAAAAAATTCGGAAGCGATCGAACACGTGTTGGCATAGATAGGCTACGCGATTATTTAGCTTCGGCGCACTGAGTACACAAAACATCCTACACGAATTAACACACATTTAATCGCCAGATGGCGGTACGTCAACCGTCGATAGGATGGTTTGTGTTTCCTTTGTTTCATCGAGTTGGACGGGTACCAATTATGATGACGCCAGTATACGGATGGTGACGGCGTACGTAGTCAACAGATTGGTCAATGTGGTTTAGCAATGTCCAATCGTCTGCCCCGGGAGGGTAGTATACTATACAGATTGTTATGTGGTTTAGCAATGTCCAATCGTCTACCCCAGGAGGGTAGTATACTATACAGATTGTTATCTGCGGGTGGTTGCGAGGCATCTTTGGTGGACGTATCGTCGGCCACATAGTTTCAAGTTCTTATTGGTTTAGTTGTGTCCATTGCTTAGTCGGGATTGTGTCTCGTACATAGCAAACAATGTTGACGGCCATTCTGCGTGTCCCTCCTGTAGATGTTGAAACCGGGTATCGAGAGGAAGCCGTCTGGTATTTTGCTGGTACACCATGTCTCAGTTACTGCTAGGACATCCACTCAGTAGTTGTATTTAATTACTTTGATTTCATCGATTTTGCTTGCCAATGCAACCCGAATGTTAGTATTGATGATGGTTGGTAGATCTCACTTGTTCGATTATTCGTTGGTGAGATTGTTGTGATTAGCCCCATTTCTACTACAGTGAACGTCATGTTGCATGTTGCTCCTTAGGGCGCGTGTGGTGCGCCTGTGTAAGTGTCATATTGTTCAGATTGACACAAATTGTTATCGCAGTGCCTCACCTCGCCGACTGTTGAGTCAACACATTGAACGCGCCTGAAGCCAGACAATACCATTTGAATTGGTCCCCTCGTTGACCTCTTCTGGTTGACTGCGTGCATGAAATGCCGTTCATTGTCAGATATTTCCACAATGAACTGCTAACTGGTTTTCCTGACACAAAGCCGGTTAGTTGGCAGAGAGCCTTCGCTGAATATTGCAGGGCAACCGTCATGCTTGGCTGAATCGCCTGCTACTGTTTGTGCCACGGTCAAAGTGTTCGAAATTGAGCGAATGCCGTCGTAATTTCGGAATCTTTTATCTCCCCCATGATCATAGTATGTTCATAGAGCAGTATGCTAAAATTGGCACGTGATAGTGCCTTAAAACTTAACATTAATTACACTAAAGCCGAGAATGTTTTTGGTGCTGCCGTGTAGGCGCACACACACACACACACACACACGCACACGCACACGCACACGCACAAGCACACGCACACACACACACACACTCTTAAGCCCTTATGATCCTTCGATAACCATTTAGTTGACAACAACCTTTTAGTGTACATACTCGTGGACTTTACAGGGGTATATATTATATACACACACATGAAATACTGAAAAAATGATAGACTGAAAAGTAGACCTCTGACAAAACCATTGTATGACAAATCAACCACTATGACAGTATGGGACATACCCATGTATGTGGTTTTAAGGACACTAGCACCACGTGTTTATGCGTAGCTTCATTGCTCACGCTAAATGACAGCAGAACGTTTTCAACGGTCGCAGCGCTACGCGTTCTTGTCAAAAGTTGGATGGATGAAAGGGCTTTTATGCATGGATTCATTTATTTTGTTCATGGATTTTACTATATATACCATTAAAGCGCTGTTTACAGCAAATTTGTTACCAGTGGGTACCGCTTTGGAGAAGGGTGCATGTAAATTGCACAAATCTAGATTTGCCTCACACTTATTTTATTCAGTAATAACAAATAATTTCTATAAAGGAATGGAGCTCAACCATGCAGTAATTGCCAGTGGTTGGCGTGTGTGGTCAATAACCAGAACATCCATAGCTCCGCCCCCGCCACCGCCCCCCCCCCCGTCCCCGCCCCAACGCAATAGGCTATAGCCACGCAGTGTAACCATGCTTATGGTTATACCTATATATGCAGCACATATAGTAGTTTAATTTAACATGCAGCAGTGACAACACAGCACACGTCTGTCTGAAACGGAACGCGCAACTACTGTCTGATAGTGGCAGATCGTAGTTAAAACCAGTGTGAGTCACCGTACTAGTTTGTCACCGTCTACAGTGTGCTAAATACATCGTGACTACAGGTAAGAATCATTTCACTGTTTTCAAATCAGTTATCCAAATAAATATTACGTAGTCAACTCACCTACTGAGTGAGCATATGTGCGTGTAGTATTACCTGCATAAGCGTCAGGGTTGGCATTTAATTGATTAAATCATCGATTAATATGAAAAAATCAAGATATTGATTTTTTAGATTTTTTTTCAGATTATGTGATCACCGAGGCATGACTTTGGTTGAATGGGAAGAGAGCAGAGAGGCATACCTTTATCTGTATTGTCACCTGCAAAGGACCAACAGACTGCAGTTAATTGCATGCTTGGATTTAATCAGTTGATATGTGGCTTCACGGTGAAGCCACGTATTTCTTGAGGGAAGGGACTGCCAATCCTACTGAGAAGCCAGGGAATAAGGGCAGATTTGTCGAGAATGTTGAAAAAATCAAATAAATCGATTTAATCGAAAAAATCCGATTTAATCGATTTTTTCGAAAAAAATCATGATTTTTTCCAACCCTGATAAGCGTTCGAAGCTTCTGAATATTATGAGACGACGATGATGATGCAAGCCTCGGATGGCGGTGAATGTGACGCGCCCCACCAAATCCGCCCATGAATTATGACAAACATTGGGAACTTAAGTATACATTTTACGACACCTAATACACAGTAGCAATTAATTTAAATATGATGGTTCTACGACATCTATAGTGACACGATGGAATCACTGACTCTATATTCATATACATATTTTCTTTTACTACAGGTGATGGACACAGACGTCTCGCTGGTGATAAAATGAGCTGTCACGAAAATCAAATTGTTGTTAGTAAAGCATAATGTTATGAAGTCACGTCAAATGCTTTCTGAACTAATTTGGTATATCTATATCATACATATTTATTGGGAACCAAGTGCTTTGAACTGTGTTGAGACTCCAACCAGCGTCACTACTGTTGAACAGAAAGTTGATGCTGCATTTTATCATATTGAAAAAATACCAGTTTTAACAGTAGAACACCAGAACACATTAATATACATAATGGCCATAGCTATGGTATCATCTAACATGACAATGGGTCCATACTTCATGCGGCTAGTGAAAGGTCAACCATTCAGAAGGAATGAAGAAATGCAGTACGAAGGTGTACGTCTGAACACCTTCAAGAACTGGCCAAACTGGGCGGCTGTGTGGCCGACAGTGCTGGCCAGGGCTGGCTTCTATTGCACCGGCACAGAAGACCAAGTGGCCTGCTTCTGCTGCAGCGGTCGACTGAAGTCTTGGGAAGCTGGAGACTCACCCTTGACTGAACACAGACGCTTCTTTCCACAGTGTAGATTCGTTACCGGACAAGATTCTTCTAATGTACCCCTCGGGGAGGCACCAGAAGTGCCATCTGGTGGTCATTGCTGTCGTACCCACAAGAAGTCTGAATACTACAGTCAACTGGCGAGGGGTGCTGCTGCAGGATGTGACCAATTCTGCGGGCCAACATCATTCGGCAACACAACACCAGCAGTCAATGGACGGCTTCCACATAGAGGCCAATGTGCCAGCTTACAATATCCAGTAACTAATGACACAACATTACGAGCTGGCCTCAGCATGGCCACTGGTGGCGGTAGGCACTCGTTGAGCCTGAAACAGCAGCAGGACCTGAAGCTGGAGAGCAAAAGAGTGGCGAGCTTCACAAATTGGCCGAATACTGCCTATGGTTGTCCGGCGAATCTTGCCAAGGCCGGCTTCTACTACTTTGATATTGCAGACCATGTAAAGTGTGCATTCTGTAATGTTACCTTGCGAGACATGAAGCCACATGATGATCCAATGCAGGTGCATCTAAAATTTTCTCCGCATTGTGCGTTCCTCAAAGACGCCCGGGCAGCAGGAAATGTGTCCATCGAGGAAGAGAAAGTTAACACCCAGCAAGCGTCACAGGTGAGATCCGCTAGTATTGTCATCCATTAAAAATGTCCACTCTGTCTGTCTATATGTATGTGTTTCAATATGTCTGCCTGTCTCTCTGTCTGTATGTATGTATGTACGTCTGTCCCCTATGAGAGAGCGAAGAGAAAGAGAACCAGAGAGCGAGTGATATATATATATATATATATATATATATATATATATATATAGAGAGAGAGAGAGAGAGAGAGAGAGATAGAGAGAGAGAATATATATATATATATATATATATAGAGAGAGAGAGAGAGAGAGAGAGAGAGAGAGAGAGAAGAGACAGACAGACATACAGACAGACCGAGACGGAGAGACAGAGACAGACAGAGACAGAGAGAGAGGGGGGGGAGAGAGGGAGGGAGGGACGGAGGGACGGACGGAGGGACGGAGGCAGGGACGTAGGGAGGAGGGAGGGAGGGAGGGAGGGAGAGAAGGAGGGAAGGAGGGACGGAGGGATGGAGGTTAGACATACAAACAGACAGACAGAGACAAACACAGAGATAGAGACAGAGACAGACGGAGACAGAGACAGACAGCGACAGACAGACAGACACTGTATATCTGCGTGTGGATTTATATACTATTAATTTTTTTATTATTATTGAAGTAAAACATTTATAGTTATTACTTCACATGGAGGAGGAAGCTTTAAATGAAGCACCCATTAGTGCGTTAGTTGGCTCAATGTTGGAATTAGAACATTAGGATAAGAATTCATAAATATTTTCAGAATGCTGTGGCCAACCCTTCTCCAAGTTCCCAGTTAGGAGTTGTCCCCCCGGAGGGGCCGAAGAGTCTGAACTACTCTGGAGAGACATCCCGTTTATCGTCTTTCAGGCGATGGCCTCAAAACTCAAACCAGTCAGCAGACGACCTAGCCCAGGCCGGCTTATACTACACAGGTAGGACTTCTTTTTAGAAATGGCATGGTTATTTGCACTGAGTGCAAGCCAAGCTTAACTTTTATTTAGAAAAAGGAATCATTTTGTCGAATTTGAAACAAAGGCAGTTGTAATTGCTCCAGTTATTTGAGCATTGTTTGACACATTTTTATACATTTTGTATATGACAGTATATCTCTGCAGCAGTTGTAGGGTAGGGATATGTAATAGAGATAATGGTTTCTGAAACACCTGGGACGTTAACACATGTCAGGGGAAATGCAATGGAATTGTTTGATAGATATTATATTAGGCGGTTTTGTTAGCAAATGAAATATTTTCCTAGAAGCATATTTGGATTGTAAAAACATACAGTGTAAGATTGTAAACTGTTGGATGGACAGTGAAAATAATCAAAGCCTTTGTTACTATAAAGATTCACGAAAAGTCACATTATGTCAGGACATATTTAGGGAACTAAAGGGCAGTTCCTTAGTTGGATCATTTGCTTCTATCAGAAATTTCACCGAGGCTCAAACCACAACATGAACATTACCTTAATTAAATTTACTTAATTAAGCCTTAATTATGTAGCCAATCATGTTTGCTCTCACCTCTATTGGTACGCGTATGTTGCCTTTGTCAGTGTTTGAACACCGCGTCCAACGCAATACATTGGATTCAATACCTTACCCACAACCACGGTTATTTAGTAGCGTGCTACCGCACGCACGCACACACACACACACACACACACACACACACACACACACACACACACATACGCACGCACGCACAAACACACACACACACACACACTCACACACACGCACACGCACACGCACACACACACGCACACACACACACCACATGCACATGCACTGACCGTACCCATTGAAGGAATACCAAACTTAACATGTAGTTTATTTTTCTATATCACTTTCACATATATCTAAATCAAGACAGATACGGAAAGCAGCACTCGAGTGTAACAGTGTGTGATATTGTTGTATAAAAACTATTCCTAAACAAATGTGTGTATGTTTAATAATTAGAATTGAGGATTGCTGCACGAGTAACCAAAATGCGAAGGTGAATTCAGAATTGTTCATATTTCACTTGCCATTTTAGTTTAGTCTTATCACATCCTAGCATTGGTGAAAATGTGCCAAACGAAGGCTATGTTAAATATTCGTAGACGTACATGTAAATAAAAAGTGTACCGTACTACTTTGTCAGAGCTGAGTATGAGTGCACGCAGTGCGTATGACTGTGTAACCATGTATATGGTTATAAATAGATCAACCCTAAGTTCATCGAATTTTTTGACTCGTATAACCATGTTTGCTTGTATAACCATAATAGAAAATATCACGGAAATAAGTTCATTGGAAAAAATGCAACAAACCAAAATAGGGAAATGAAGTTAAAAAATATAGTTATATAAATATGAAATAGTGTCTCAAATATGTATTAATCTGATTTAACATAAAGTGCACATGGAAATGTAATTTATATAACTATATATGTTTGGCAGTTCATATCTCATGTGTAACCATATATATGATTATAAAAAGGTCAACCGGAAGTTCATCAAATCCTTTGACTCGTATAACCATGTTTGCTTGTGTAACCATCAAGCCACAAACCAAAATAGGGAAATGATGTTAACGAAATTGTTTATATAAATAGGTCAGGACATGAAATAGTGTCTCAAATATGTATTAATATGTGACCAGTTAACCGATTTAACATCAAGTGCACATGGAAATGTAATTTATTTAATTATATATGTTGCTTTGCTTTAATTACATTATGTACTGTGGTTTTATTAATGTATATTTTATTTAGTAATCTCAAACTGTGAATTGGACTTTATCGTTGTGAGTGGGTACGTTCGACTACGAATACATCAAACCAGCCAATAGCAACACTCGATGATGATGATGATGATGATTAAAAACAAGTGACCCTCATATATAATGAAATATTGCAAGGAAGATGACAACAATGAACTGCCGTACAGAGTCCATGAGATATGACCTGCTGTACAGAGTCTATGAGACATGACCTGCTGTACAGAGTCCATGAGATATGAACTGCCGTACAGAGTCCATGAGATATGAAATGGTGCACTGTTTATTTTCAGGGATTGAAGACTCTGTCAAGTGCTTCTCGTGCAATGGCACTCTACGTAACTGGGAGAGGGACGATGACCCCTGGAGGGAACACGCCCGCTGGTTCCCCCGGTGCAACTATGTGAGGACAGTGAAAGGTGAAGCCTTCATCCGCACCGTCCAGACAGCCTACTCAGGACAGGTAACTAGAGGACACTCTCGGGTCTTAACTAGTGTCCAGTTCTCTGACCATTCACTGGTTACTGAAGGTGGTCAATGCTAGGGTGGATGTCATCCTAAACATTCCACGCGCCCAATTAATTAGTAAACGAAAACATGTCGAATAACACGAAAAGTATTAATTTTCACAGAAGACAATAAATGAATGGAATAAATTATCTACAGATTGTGTAAATGCGTGAATATGTATTAAACACAACATTGACAAAATGGTTGGATTTCCGATAAGCCAATGGCTTCCTTGTCCATTTGTCATCTGGGTCTTTGCCTTGGGTGGCAATTTTGGTAAATGTTGTTAAATTGAATATTAAAAAAAATTACAAAATGGTTGGATTCTCTATAAGCCAATAGCTTCCTTGTCCACATGCCATCTGGGTCTTGCCTTGGATTGCAATCTTGTTATATTTTGTTAAATTTTGAAACTTAAATAAAATACAAAAGTATCCAGATTTAATACTCAATTACAGTACTAAACTGTTTGATTGTTCCACTTGGAATCAATATATTATAATATAATATTTCAGAAGTACTCGAACATCTACTTGTTAACAAGAAATACTGCGTAATTTTCTACCAACCCACCATCAGTTTAGAAGTGAAATTGATACCCATGTTGAATGCCATTTTACTCTTACTAATTTGATTATGCTGTGATTTCAGACTAATGCTGTGGCAACATCCAACGGTGCAGTTCCCGTCACACAATCAGCCAATATAGGTATGCTTATATATCTACTAATTGTATTAATGCTTATATGTCTACTAATTGTGTTAATGCTAGCAAAGTGAATATGTATTAAACATAAAACTGACCGATATATATATATATATATTTATGCAATAATCAACGTAAGTCCGATGTAGTAGAGAATTGAAACGGGCCAAATAAATGACGTTTTTATTGCAAAGTGGACTGCTTATCACGCAGCCACTTTGGGAAGAACATTAACAGGAATGTGAGCTCCTCAGAGCAAACCAGACAGGAACTGAACACATGTACAGCCCCGTCCGGCAAGTTTCTCAGAGCCCACATTCCTACAAGCATGACGATAACATATATACATCAAGAAGTCGTCATGAACATGTAATGCAAAGAATAGAGACATTCCACCACCAATACACAAATTTAATTACAAACAGGTGGGGCCACGAGCTCACCCACAAACATGTGACCACCCCACCACGACATATATATATATATATATATATATATATATATATATATATATATATATATATATATATATATATATATATATATATATATATATATATATATATATATATATATATATATATATATAAAGTTGGACTACGCACAAATCAACAATTGTTGGAACCCCATAAGCCAATGGCTTCCTTGTCCACTTGTCACTTGCAGCATGTTGTATTGTTTTGGATTTTGTTAATGTCACATTACGCTGGTAAAATAGTTTACTTGTAAACTAACTATTGAAAAGTGCGTAAGCTTTGATCTTAATTCATCCCCGGGGCCACTGTAACGATTGTTTGGTGGACTGTCAGTGATTCAAGCTAGAATATGTAACTCTCTTTCCAGGAGCACGCAGGTTCCCAGTGGAGGCACGAATCATTCGTGTGCGAATGGACACCAGCAGAGTGCGCAGTGTTCTCAATATGGGCTTCTCGCGTGACCTTGTTTACAAGGTTATTGAGCACCGCCTAACAACAGCAGGTGAGTTATATATCTACCTGTCGTGAGACAGTCTCTTTTTAGTGCACTTAAAAGTATTTCCCAACGATTTATTTTCATACCATCGCGTACTTTTGATAGGTCTACCTACGCCGAATATGACGATAAATTAGGATGGAAAGAAAGAAAACCCATGGTAGTTCATCTTAATAACTAAACGTTAGATTCTTAAGCTGCCATATCAATAACAATGACTGACAGTTCAGTGTTTGGTTAACAGGATTGAACTATCAAATTCATATCAGATGGCATTTAAATATATCGTTTACATACTTACTATTAGTGATGTAGCTAAACTGCTTCGTTACAAATCCAATGACGTGCTTTCGCACATCACTCAATGATACATATTCGCAGCAGTATTACACCAGACAAGTGAATGTTGAACATTTGCGTCTTCAAGGTGATGATTTCCGCAACGTCCAGAGTCTCTTGGAGGCTGTGTTTGCTGCCACCAGTAGCTCTTCATCCCAGTCACTACATGAGAGATCAGCCGCTGTCACGTCCAGATCGTTTGATCCAGCAGTAGGAGCAGCAACAAAGACAACAGCAGCTTACAGTGGAGCACCAGTAGCAGCAGCAGCAGAAGCAGCATCAGCAGCAGCAGCACCATCAGCAGCAGCACCACCACCAGCAGCAGCAGCAGCAGTAGCTACCGATAACCAGGCTACATCATCAGCTAACACATCACGTAGAGGTAAGCATCACATCACTGCTGTCTTGTCAGTCGCTGTCACATCATCAGTCGTGACATTGTTAATTGTACGTGATACAATAAAATACTTGGTAATCAATATTAAAGATCGAATCTTGACCATTTACGTCCCTATATGTTATTGTTCAGTCATCCTTTGAACTTCACCAAACATTGGTTTATAGTGTTTTCTGCTGCTACGTGTTATCAACATCATACCTTTAGCATTGTCTAGACTCTACTGTTTTGTAGATCTTGCACCATTTCATTTACCAGTTTGTCTTTTCAGGAAAAACCCAGAAAAGGAGAAAGAAAAACAAGTCTGGAGACAATGGAACCAACTCGGCTAAGTTGACTCTACCAACCACTGAGCCGTCTGTCGGTTAGTTTCCAGATTCATGCTTTTCACATATATTGTCAGCTACCAACTTTCAATTATCTCAAAACTTTAATCACCACATCTCATATATTTGCTATCTGCAGAAATTCTCATTTGTTTGTGAAAGGTGATACATGTATTTTAAAAGTTAAACATTCAAACATTAAATCGTGTTCTTGTTATACTGTGTTCTACTGCTCGATGTTGTTCACATCCAGGTTATTCTACATCAACTGTTAACACTTTGTGTCACTTCTGAGAACGTGAACTCTTTGCTAACTTTGAACCACTTCTTGACCTGTTTACTACTTGTTGACATCTGAACTACTTGGTGACCTTTGAGACATGTGATCTACTTGCTGTTATGTGAACAACTTTTTGAAACGATGGTCAACTGTTGACAGAGATGAAGTCAGAGATGAAGCCAACTGCGTCAGAAGACCAGCGCCTCCTGTGCAAGATTTGTATGGACGATGAAGCAAATGTTCTCTTCCTGCCTTGCGGACATCTCTGTAGCTGTGCAAGGTGTGCTCCTGCCCTGCGTAACTGCACTGTGCGGGTTTTCCTGTCTTAAAAATGAACTCTGTGTAGAGTTGGTTATTAGTAAAAAACAAATAGTTAGTCTAGCTAAAATGGCTTGAAGATGCGTGCGTGCGTTCGATTTGTGTACTTTTTAGGAACATTATATAATGTGCGTTTTGTGGGTTTATAATAAAGTTTTCATTAGAATGTTTTGTCCTCAACCAAAAAAAATAGTTAGTCTAGCTAAGATGGCTTGAAGGTGTGTGCATGCGTGCGTGCGTGCGTGCGTGCGTGCGTGCGTGGGTGCGTGCGTGCGTGCGTACATGCGATTTAAGTGTTTTGTCCTCAACACTTTCCTCCGAATCATCACATAAATTATATACAAAAGTGTAATATCTTTAAATACGAAAAGTGTAGGAGCTTAGTACCTAATACGTTATAGCATTTGCATATCCTACTAAGAATCATCGAAACCAAAACTGGCTATGCAATTCTTTAAACTAAAACCCAAATAAATATTGTAAATGCCATCTTGCATTGTCACATCCATTTACTAGAATACGGAACGTCTCACCAAATTGATCATGATACTCGCTGCATCATATTTTACTTATTTTACCAACCCAATATCATGCACGCATGGCTCAATGCACGTAGGACAGGTAATATCAAGGCGCTATATGAGTATCTCAGTGATTTAAAACAAAACATACAACCCTAGTGCGAGTCTGGCTGCAGAACAGTTGCACGTCTTCCCGGAACACTGCACTGAAGATGAACGGAATAAAAACTTAGTTTAGAATAAATACCCGCTCCACCGCTTTAGGAACAGATATACCGACGCCATATATCCATTGTGGCAGTCAGCAGGCTATAAAGACGACAGGGACGATGAAAAGCACTGTGACATTTTTGTAGATCTTGGCTTGAATCGCAAATGTTCTGTTGGCTCCAAACATGTCCTCTGATCGCACTGCGCCTGAAACGGTGCAATGGCCACTCTCATGAGACACTGTCTCCAGTTCCGTGGAGACATATAAAGGTCCTGGTTCAGGTGGACATACAACGTTCAGCTGACGTAACGATTACCTTCGAGGAATTAATCATAAATGTCGTTTCAGGCGGACCTGACCGGTTCTGAACCCCGGCATGATACATGTTTCGGACGTAAACGACAATTACGAGCAAATTGCCCGGCACACCTAACAGACACACGACAAAGAAGACAACATTTAGAAAATCATCTTTCTCTGTTGTCTTGTTCTCAGTCAAATCGGAGCTGTCATTCGAGACATTCTGCAAGAAACTAGGTCATGGTATAAATGTTCCCACGTTGACTGTCAATCACACTTGGTTGATTCATATGCGGCAATCGCACTGATCACGAACGTTATTTGCAATGAAGACGCTATTCCTTCAAACTTGATACACTATGTTGACCCTTAAATGTGTTCTGTCGCGTGCTACACATTGGCCGACACATATTCGTACGATGTGAGCACATTGCTTTACCAAGTCTTCCGTGTTGAAACCCGCAACAGTACTTGCACTTTTCGTAAGAAAACTCGCACTTGATTCGTCATCGATAACAGTAAACGTGAAACGACTGATGCCTGCACACGGACCAACTCGAATGACGTATGCACATGGACCATGTCCACCCCACCCGTCCGTCACGTACACGTGACAGACCTGTAGTGAACAGAGATTGCGCACATGACCGGGAATCGTACAAAGATAGTGAGTGACTATTCATCGAAGTTAACGATGGCTACTGTTTTGTCATACACACCTGTTCCGGTGAAAGTCTGTGTAGGCGTACACTAGACTGTCGTACAGCCAGCAGCATGACTGTTGCAACGTTATTGGCCAGTTGGATGCAGATACTTTTATTCGATATAATTGGTGCATGACGCTGTGATGACCGTTTTCGTTGGACACGATATGAATATTCATGAACCAAATATTTCCCGACCACTTGATGCGATCTGGTAAACATGTTCAAGTCTTTTTGTCATATTTCAAGGGAGTGTTTTATTGCAAACTTAACATTTATATTGCATTTTACTTATAAGGTCATTGTAATTATTCAAGCCGGAATATGTGGTAGCTAAGTCATAATATGGTACAGTCATCGTCATCGCCTGCACACACAGAAGCAGCAACAGCAGCAGCAGCACACCGTTGGTAATGTTGACAATCCAAATGTAACCTGTCTTAATTATATCATGCCATGGCGGAAGATTAGTTTTAATGGAGCATAATCATCACGTAGATTGGACTGACTGATTACTAAATAGCCGCAGCTCGTATTGATCTGCAAATCGTAACTGCGATCGCCACATGCAATTCTTCGTTCTTCCATTTGAGCCCGTTTTAATACACCCTTGGCAATTTGCAATAATCTTTTGTTTATTCATAAAAGAGCAATAGTGTGGTCGCGTATCCCATCAGAAGAACACGGGATTTTTATAAATACCTATCCGTGAAGTAAGATTCTAGTGAACTAAAACGTCTGCTGAAGTTGGTTTGACCAGTTATACATGATGGTCTAAGGGGATACTACTTACCTTTGGGCTTATGGCTAGCTATGTGATCATTAGCAGCATACTAGAATTAACCCAATCAATAATTAAGTTCACTGGTGCTTGTTATAATATTGTCCATAAAAGAACAAACGTGTATTGCATTGTTCTATCAGACGAACACGGACTTTTTACATCTCACCAACAGCTCATCCGTGCCGTAAGATTCTAGTGAGCTGACCGTTTGATTCCCAAGGAGTGTTGGCCGGTATCCTACACAAAACAATACAACACTGGAACGTCTAGAAAAGCTGATTTGGCCAGTTACAGATGATATCACGGGATACCGCTCACCTTTGGGCCTACAGATAGTTAACAGACCACGAGACGTGATGCAGCAACATGGGCCTGCAACAACTCATTAGGCGTTTCTAATTCTCTCGGACTGAGCCCTCTCCTCCCTCCCACCCCCACCCCCGCCCACCAACCATCTCACGGGGTGCATATTGTAGCCCTCAGTCTCACCTCCTAGTCCTCGCTGTATTACTTAACTAGTGCTAAATGCGTATGATTTCGTGATTTCCAAGTAAACCTTCCGAAAAAAATCAAACGTGTATGTCCATGGACACTTGACAGCGTAGGCGTGTACATTGAGATTGTTGTAGACCACGGCATCTAAAGACATCTCTCAATATGTCGTAGCATCCTTTGGACCACCAATTCCAGTGTTTCAACGTTATATGTGACAACATTTCACGTGCATTCATTCGCGCAATGACTTGAGAGCATTTGTATGCAAATTTAATATTGCAATCGTGTATGTGATTGTGAAAATGAGCACCTAAGCAGCACCGTTCTGTGTGTATGGCGAATATAGCGCGTTGTTCTGCTATAGACAACACCCGCCACGTGCTTTTAATGTATGGCGTCAAATCGCATTACCGAATTGCCACTGTGCAATTGAGCATCGCAGTTTTAAACAAAAACCAACATTACTGTGTTTCTAGTTAAATTTGGAATGCGAATACTGTCCACAATTGTATGTATTGAAATTGAGAGATTCCTTTACAAACATTAGGAGTATGCCAGATTAAGTAAAATCTGTGTATCAAAGGCGAGTTGTGGTAGGGATCATATGATCAATTGTCACGCTAGCGTTACGATGCTAGCGTTACGATTGTTGTCAGATATAAATAAGTGTTATTGTTGGTAGAACTACGATGTGTTCTTTGCGGATACAACAATGCATTACATATCTTCGGTTCGGGCACATGTTATCGTGGATACTCAATTATTCTGTAAACGGTTTGTCAACAACTCTTACTTTAACGCAGAGAATTGGCGCCGATCAATGTAGTTTTAGATTATTCACCAGAGGCGCCGCGTGCTATTGCGGCAGGCCTCAATTGCTATATCCAGGGTAGCAGTATATATGTAGAGTAGAACATCAATCGCTATCAATGGTGTTAGACCGTCGTCAGACGTTGTGAATTATATGTATTGCGTGTATTATTTTGGTCACCATGCATGCATGTATGTGCGTGCATGTGCGTGCGTACGCGCATGCTGGATGCATGCATGCATGCGTATGTAAGTATGTATGCTTGTATGTATGTATGTATGTATCTATATATGTATGTATGTATGTATATATGAATGTACGTAAATAAATATGTATGTACTTCCAAACGTCCCACTTGCAAACATCCACCTTGCAAACGTCCAACTGGCAAACTTCCAACGAACAGACTGTCAACGCTCAAACTTCCATCTCACAAACCTCCAACCTCGCAAACTTCCAACTTGCAAACTTCCAACTCATAAATTTCCAACTTGCAAACTTTCAACACACAAATTCCAAAGCAACGAAGTAGCAAAACAACTCACAGACTTCTAACTTGCAAATTTCCAACTTAATACTTCCAATGCACAAACTTCCACCACACAGATTTCAAAATTGTAAACTAGCAACTTGCAAATTTCCAACACGTTAACTTCCAACTCGCAAACTTCCAACTCATAAACTTCCAATTTCCAAATGTTCAACACACAAACTCCGAGGCAACGAAGCAGCGAAACAATTCACAAACTTCCAACTTAATACTTCCAACTTGCAAATTTCCAACTTACATATTTCCATTGCACAAACGTCCAACTCACACACTTCCAACTTGCGAACTTCCAACTTACAGACTGCCCACTCGCAAACTTCCAAAACACAAACGCCGAGGCAACGAGACAACGAAGTAGTGAAACAACTTGCAAACTTTCAATAAACAAACTTCCAACTTATACAGACCAAGTCGCAAGTCTGCAAATTGCATGTTGTTTAATACTTTTTTTAGACCTCGGCCGTTTTTTTAACGACGCTTCTCAACGACGGATCTAGGCTTGTTGGCATGGGGGTGATGTAGCGGGAGGTTGGGGGGCCGGGAGGACACATGCATCGTTCTAATTACAGAAGGGTTAATATTAGCCGGCTGCTAATACTTCAGTCTTTACATTGACACTAGTTCCGATGTAGGCCTATACACGTCGTCCTTTACCGTAATATTTCCCACGGACCCAGGGGGGTTTAACACCCCCTCCATGGCCTAGAGGGGTCTTGAGACCCATGTGAGCCCCCTGGATCCGCTACTGCTGCTTCCCCAGTTATTTGATCAGATACAGGAAAACGTGAGGCCAGAACACTCAGGCACCATATCCAATGTGCTACCTCAACTGTCCGTCAGAGCGCGCCACTTGAATAGTTTGAAATACGCTGCTATTTTGGGCTGAGTTTGGCTACATTGAACCGTCACCAGTTCGCGGGCGGGTCTGGCCACGACTTGAGGACTAACATATTATATACATTATATATATATTTATTATCATCCAGACAAATAATACAGCGAATACCAATCACATCACATGCGGAACATTCTTGACCCGATTACGGCTGTTGACGTGGCTGCCTTGTTGTTCAAAGAGGCTACACGTGGCTCCTCTGGTGGATAATATATGTTCGATAACACTTGTTGACGAACAATCGAGAATCCACGACAACGCGAACTAAATGTTTTACGAATGATCGTTTCAGCAAAGAATACGTCGTACCAACAAAAATGCCTACTGATATTAAGCAAAAATTACAGCGCTATGTCGATCGGATTTTTGAAAAATTTCAGTGATGTGACTTTGTTTACAACAGAACGACCTTTCGATAATCATTTCGCTGACAACAACCTTTTATACTGTATGTTTTATTCAAGGTTATTTGACGCTCTTTGGTTACCTGTCGTAAACATGTTTACGTTTCTGACTCTGTTTGTCGTGGTTATGTGGTAAAAATCGGTCAAAATCACACTTGCTAAAATGTTGAATTATTATTTAATGCAAGTGAGTATATATATATATATATATATATATATATATATATATATATATATATGAGCAGTGAAGCTCCGCATAAACAAGTGACGTGAATGTCCTTCAAACCACAGACATGGGTATGTCCAATACTGTCACAGTGTGCGTGCGTGCGTGCGTGCGTGCGTGCGTGCGTGCGTGCGTGCGTGCGTGCGTGCGTGCGTGCGTGCGTGCGTGCGTGCGTGTGTTCACAATTAGCCTCACAACGAAAGTAAACTGAAAACTAGTGAGACCTGTGACAAAACCATTGTATGACAAATCAACCACTATAACCGTATTGGACGAATATATCTGTTGGACATGGCCATGTCTGTGGTTTTAAAAACTACGGCATTTGTTTATTGCACCTTCATTGCTGGATGACGTAAAACGATCGCAGCGCTACGCAACGCCAAAGCGCTACATTAATATTAGTAATTGGTAATAGAGGATTCGTATGTGGAATGAAAAATTGTAATGTTTGTTATTGGTGTGAGACGAGGACACATGACGTGCTAATTTTTACCCATGTATCTGCATTTTTCATTAATGAAATAGCTGTACATTACTTTATTGAGGTAAAAAAGTTTTCTTAAACGAGCTGTCTGGTCTGGTCTGGTCTGGTTGAAACTGGTAGAAAAGTGCGTCATTTGGAGCGTCAGTTTTTATTTTAACGACCTTTTTGTCCGAAAACGTTGAAAAAAGTTTTTTTTGTCAAAAGATGGATTAAATGTAATGTAAATATGGAGCAAAAATTATATTTATTTATATAAGAGGAACACACATATACATGTCTAAGGCATTCTAAATTCTTCCTATTATTTATTTGTGTTCATATCGTGATGTCCACGTGATATCAACAATTACTCATAGCGTACTTCTAATTCTTTCTTTGCCTGCAAACTTCCTGACAGTGGCGCCACCGCCTGTGATTTGTCATACCATATAACCACATAACCACGAACGTGTCAAGACTACATTATACAAGGCTGTGTGAACGGTACGTACATTCCTGGACCGGAGCGCGAACCTACCATCTAATACTCATCCTAGTTTAAAACAGTAAAAGTCAGCGCTTGGATTTGTCACCGTCTGCAGTGTCGTGACTAC
>BSQZ01000088.1:1920000-1932500 GCA_033239005.1 Lamellibrachia satsuma | reverse complement strand
AAATGCAGGGACGGTGACAACAATGCACTGCCGTACAGAGTCCATGAGATATGAACTGCCGGTCAGAGTCCATGAGATATGACCTACCGTACAGAGTCCATGATATATGAACTGCCGGTCATAGTCCATGAGATATGAACTGCTGTACAGAGTCCATGAGATAAGAACTGCCGTAAAGATTCCATGAGATATGAACTGCCGTACAGAGTCCATGAGATATGAAATGGTGCACTGTTTATTTTCAGGGATTGAAGACTCTGTCAAGTGCTTCTCGTGCAATGGCACTCTACGTAACTGGGAGAGGGATGATGACCCCTGGAGGGAACACGCCCGCTGGTTCCCCCGGTGCAACTATGTGAGGAGAGTGAAAGGTGAAGCCTTCATCCGCACCGTCCAGACAGCCTACTCAGGACAGGTAACTAGAGGACACTCTCGGGTCTTAACTAGTGTCCAGTTCTCTGACCATTCACTGGTTAGTGAAGGTGATCAATGCTAGGGTGGATGTCATCCTAAACATTCCACGCGCCCAATTAATTGTCGAATAACACGAAAAGTATTCATTTTCACAGAAGACAATAAATTAATGGAATAAATTATCTACAGATTTTGTAAATGCGTGAATATGTATTAAACACAAAATTTACAAAATGTTTGGATTTCCGATAAGCCAATGGCTTCCTTGTCCATTTGCAGTCTGGGTCTATGCCTTGGGTGGTAACTTTGCTAAATGTTGTTAAACTGAAAATTAAATAAAATTTAAATTAAAATTTAAATAAAATACAAGTAACGCAGTTACCAACAGTATTAAACTGTTTTATTCCTCCACTTGGAATCAGTATAATTTTTTATAATGTGATATTTCAGAAGTACTCGAACATTTACTTGTTAACTAGAAATACTACATAATTCTCTATCAAACCGCCATAAGTTTAGAAGTGAAATTGATACCCATGTTGAATGCTATTTTACTCTTACTAATTTGATTATGATGTGATTTCAGACTAATGGTGTGACAACATCAAACGGTGCAGCTCACGACACACAATCAGCCAATATAGGTATGCTTATATATCTACTCATTGTATTAATGCTTATATGTCTACTAACTGTGTTAATGCTAGCAACGTGAATATGTATAAAAAAGTAAAACTGAATCAATTCCTTGTCCACTTGCCACCTTGTTCATCCATCCCTGGGGCCACCTGGTTCATCCACGGGGCCACCTGGTTCATCCCCGGGGCCACTGTAACAATAATTTGGTGGACTGTCAGTGATTCATGCTAGAATATGTAACTCTCTTTCCAGGAGCACGCAGGTTCCCAGTGGAGGCACGTATCATTCGTGCGCGCATGGACACCAGCAGAGTGCGCAGTGTTCTCAATATGGGCTTCTCGAATGACCTTGTGTACAAGGTTATTGAGCACCGCCTAACAACGGCAGGTGAGTAATATATCTACCTGTCGCGAGACTCTCTTGAATGCGCACAAAACAGTATTTCCCATCCATTTTCACATCGTCTTCCACTTATGATAGGTTTTTCTCTCCACCCCCCCGAATATGACGATAAATCAGGATGGAAATAAAGGAAATGATTAAACATATTAGATTCTTAAGCTACCATATCAATAACAATGACTGACAGTTCAGTGTTTGGTTAACAGGATTGAACTATCAACTACATATCAGATGGCATTTTATAGCATTAATATATATATATATATATATATATATATATATATATATATATAGACAAACACACACACACACACACACACACACACACACACACACACACACACACACACACACACACACACACACACACACACATGATTTACATACTTACTATTAATGCTATGACGATAAATCAGGATGGAAATAAAGGAAACGATTAAACATATTAGATTCTTAAGCTACCATATCAATAACAATGACTGACAGTTCAGTGTTTGGTTAACAGGATTTAACTATCAACTACATATCAGATGGCATTTTATAGCATTAATATATATATATATATATATATATATATATATATATATATATATATATATATATATATATATATATATATATATATATATATATATATATATATATGACGATAAATTAGGATGGAAATAAAGGAACACACACACAGTTCATCTTAATAATTCTTACTTACTATATAAATAAATCAATGACTGACAGTTCAGTGTTTTGTATAGATTGAGCTACATATCAGATGGCATTTGATAGCATGAATGGTTATATATATATATATATATATACATATATACATACATACATAGCATATATATATATATATATATATATATATATATATATATATATATATATATATATATATATATATATATATATATATATATATATATATATATATATATATATATATATATATATATATATATATATATATATACATATATATATATATATATATATATATATATATATATATATATATATATATATATATATATATATATATATAACACACACACACACACACACACACACACACACACATGATTTTACATGTACTTACTATTAATGCTGTAGTTAAACTGCTCTGTCACAAATCCAATGACGTGCTTTCGCACATCACTCAATGATACATATTCGCAGCAGTATTACACCAGACAAGTGAATGTTGAACATTTGCGTCTTAAAGGTGATGATTTTCGCAACGTCCAGAGTCTCTTGGAGGCTATGTTTGCTGCCACCAGCAGCTCTTCATCCCAGTCACTACATGAGAGATCAGCCGTTGTCACGTCCAGATCATTTGATCCAGCTGTAGTAGCAGCAACAACGCCAACAGCAGCTTGCAGTGGAGCACCAGTAGCAGCAGCACCACCACCAGCACCACCAGCAGCAGCAACAGCAGCACCACCAGCAGCAGCAGCAGCAGCAGTAGCCACAGATAACCAGGCTACATCATCAGCTAACACATCACGTAGAGGTAAGCATCACATCACTGCTGCCTTGTCAGTTGCTGTCACATCATCAGTCGTGACATTGTTAATTGTACGTGATACAATAAAATACTTGGTAATCATTATCAAAGATCGATTCTTGACTATTTATGTCCCTGTATGTTATTGTTCTGCAATGCTTTGAACTTCACCAAACATTGGCTTTATAGAGTTTTCAGCTGCTACGTGTTGTCAACATTATACCTTTAGTATTGTCTAGACTCTACAGTAAGTTACTTCATTTTGGAAACTTGTTTGCAGATATAAGTATCAATTATATGTATAAATGTTTAAATACTTCCACTTAGAATCTGTCAACAGCTGTGTGTTAAATATGTTATGTAGATCTTGCAGCATTTTATTCATCAGTTTGTCTTTGCAGGAAAAAAACAGAAAAAGAAAAACAAGTCTGCGACTGGAGACAATGGAACCAGCGCTGCTAAGTCGACTCTACCTGCCACTGAGCCATCTACGTCAGTCGGTCAGTTTCCTGATTCTTGCTTCTCACATATATTGTCAGCTAGCAACTTTCAATTATCTCAAACGTCGTATAAATGCGATGATATATATGATATATACACCATGCAAATTTGCACACCGGTATTGAAACATTTGATCAGTGCTGAAGAAATGAACAATTGATGAAGACATTTGATTGAATCTTACACAGTGCTGTCGACTTGTCGTTGACATGTGACATTTTCAGCATGGCTGGTAGAAACGCTAATCACCACATCTCATAGATTTGCTATCGGCAGAAATTCTCATTTGTTTGTGAAAGGTGATTCATGAATTTTAAAAGGTAAACATTCAAATATTAAATCTTGTTCTTGTTATCGTGTGTTCTACAGCTCGATGTTGTTCACGTCCAGGTTATTCTACATGAACTGTTAACACTTTGTATCGCTTCTGAGAATGTGAACTCTTTGTTGACTTTGAGCCACTTCTTGACCTGTTAACTACTTATTGACATCTAAACTATTTGTTGACTTTTGAGAAATGTGATCTACTTGCTTTTATGTGAACGACTTTTTGAAATGATGTTCAACTGTTGATAGAGATGAAGTCAGAGATGAAGCCAGCTGCGTCAGAAGACCAGCGCCTCCTGTGCAAGATTTGTATGGACGATGAGGCAAATATTCTCTTCCTGCCTTGCGGACATCTCTGTAGTTGTGCAAGGTGTGCTCCTGCCCTGCGTAACTGCGCCATCTGCCGGGCACTCATACGGGGCATTGTGCGTGTTTACCTGTCTTAAAATGAAGAGGCTCTGTGTAGAGTTAGTAATTAGCAAAAAACAAATAGTTCGTCTAACTATGATGGTTTGAAGGTGCGTGCGTGCGTGCGTGCGTGCGTGCGTGCGTGCGTGCATGCGTGCGTGCGTGCTTGCGTGCGACCGTGCGTGCAATTGATGTACTTCTTATGAACAGTATATAATGTGCATTTTGTGGGTTTCTAATAAAGTTTTCACTACAGTGCTTTGTCCTCTTTCCTCCGAATCATCACATAAATTAGATGCAAAAGTGTAATATATTTAAATGTGTTTCTATGTTGAGGCAGTGGAAAACGCATGGGAGCCACTACACTGCTAAGTTTACCACTAATTAATTTTTTTAATAGAACACTGCTTGACACAAAATACAAATTACTCTACAATACAAGTGATGGCGAGCAAAGTGTACTGTTGTAGGATTCGAAACCGCGATCAAAATATTTGCGTTTGTATAGCAAAGACCCATTAACACACAGTCATAAGGAAAACAAAGCGAAAACAGTGCTAAATATTAATTACGACTTATTTTATTGTGTGACTTTTTCAATATAATGACTGAAATTCTTTGCAAGTCACATTTTGGCTAAAGCTTAAATGAACATTTATCTTATCTTAGTAAAATCAATATGTACGTTGTTGTCCATGTTTTCAACATTCACCTGGTAGTTTCTTGTAGTAATCATATTAAACTTGGTATTACTAGAAAGGCATTTATATCATATATCTGAACATACCACGGCAATATATGCACCCTGTGGCCATATATAGAGCATGGCTGTATCATATTTAGGCCCTCTTTATCTTCGGGCGATAAACGAAGTTTAAAATTGTTTTGAATGTATTGTATAAGCTTAGTAAAATGTACTCATAACTGTAGGTTTAGCATGAGAGTCAACTTCACTGGTTACCCAGATTCCATACTAACCAATCAAATTCAGCACAATGAAAATGTATAAATGATTCCAGGAGCAACAAACGGTGGCGCCACATCACGGAGTCCGGATTATCGACGCTTCTTCGAGATCGGAACGTTAGTGGTGGCGCCACCTGGCGATCATGCATGTGAGCAGTCAACAAAATGTGTCCTGGCTTTCAATTAGACGCGTTCACAATGCCAGTAATTGGTTTGCTAGGGATTTTATTTTGCGACCAACCTTATGTGTATTCTACCGTTGTCGGGTTTGCGGAGTTCACAGAGTTCAATATGTCCGCAGGGGGAGGTCATTTTCGATCAATTTCACGCTCGCGCTTCAAATCAGATCCAAGTGCACGGTTTGTAGCTCATTTTAATATTTTGTTGATGGCAAATTCAGAAAGGTGAAGGGAAAACAAGCGTGTTCAGAACACTACATTAAACGATATTTGCTTCACAATTTCTTATAAAACCATGGTTGAACATAAGCCATTTGAAATGCTGCCACATGATTAAAATTCATCAGAGAACATACAACAATTCTTTGGGGTGCTTCCAACGGCTGCAGTAATCCCCGCCGCAATCGATATGCCGCGTAAATCGTCAAACAGTCGCTCATTACACTGTCAATACGTCGTGAACTGTCACACATGCGCAATTACAGGGCGCCGTAGCGCAGCGGTTCTAACGTCGGGCTCTCAATCGAGAGAACCCGGGTTCGAATCCTCTTGCTGCCTTTCGAAGCTTTGGTGATTTCGTTCATCCCACATTGCCATAGTTCACTCAGTTGTATAAATTAGTACCTGGCTACAGAGAGAGATGAACATCGGAACGAATAGTCTTTGTGCAGTAATTGCAGCGTGGCTGAATGCTTCCTAGATAAGTCGAAATGGTGTTTCGATCCAATCCAAAGGACTGGGTACCGCGCTATATAAGAACGTACCTTTACGTACCCCTACAATATTTCGTCCGCCCCAGGACGACTACTATCTTGATCCACTGCCACGTTAGCTATAACGTAGTTAATATATATGTTTAAACACATAGTATGTCATTTATCGATGGCATGACATTTTGCAAAGTATTGCAGGAATATTTCATAGCATGTATTGAACTTTTTTTTATTATTTTATTAATCAAATATATGTAATATAACAAACATTCCGATATGAACAGCTGTATGCGGATGGTATGTTGGTAAAAGTTAAAGTCATCCCCCAGGCATTACGCCTTATATGGCCAGTGCTTAAACCTGGTTTCTGTAGTTAGAGTGCAGTTATACTGACTCTCCTGGACGGGACACTAGTCCATCGCAGGTACCTTCCAAACAGTGTTTGTGCTCATTTACAGCTGAGTAGACTGAGGCAAAGTAGGGTAAACGAAATTGCCTAATCTTCGAAAACGAACCGTGCCCAGTGTGGGTCTTGAACTCACAAACCTCGAATTTAGTGTCCAACACTTCAACCACTAGGCCACGGCTGCCCCCTTGTATGCGGATACATTAGCCAGAACATCACCAAAAAAAGTACATAATATTTTACATTCATGTGACGTATTGCAAATGAACACCGACGTTGGTGACATCGAGACGTGGCGTGACATGTGATCGTGTTCCAAACAAGTCGCCTTCAATTAGTGTAACGTAGATGTGTGACTCCGGGGCAAGTAATGTGACAAATGAATTCCTGTTTGTTAAGTGCTTTTGGCTGATCTTACATCCGATACGGTTTGTCTGAATAAAGACCGAGTCAGTCATGGCAAAATAGTAGGTAGAAATATTAAATTCGTGCATTATTTCGGTCGGCCGGGCCGGTTATATGTCCTCTTCCGAATACAGCATATTAAATAGTTGTTTTCTAGTTGGGAGACATACACACACGAACAATGATTCGTATCAACAACTGCGACAGAATGACGACATAACACCGTCGCTAGAGGCCGTGTTGAAATGCAATGGTTTGCGCCAGTAATACGGCCTCACTGACCACGTCAGGTCACATTACGTGCCAACTCGACAACGCCTGTTCGGCCAATGTTGTTTCCAGCGCAGCTGCGCGCGATGAAACCGTTAGGGCGATATTGAACGCGACGACAAATTCGACGGCCACCTCGAATTAGATGGGACAGTCGGGAAAGGGGAACAACATTCCCACGATGTGTGAGGTGTCGTGTGTCTTGTCCACACGCCACGGCATTCGTGTGAAGGCTTATAGTTCAACCGTTTATGTATATATAACTGCATACTCGCACTAGATGCCACCATGAGTATACAAACACACACACACACACACACACACACACACACACACACACACACACACACACACACACACACACACACACACACACACACACACACACACACACACACACACACACACACACACACACACACACACACACACACACACACACACACACACACACACACACACACACACACACACACACACACACATACACACACGAGGCCGATTAGGTATTTCATATTCTGCTTTAACTTTATTATTTTCCTCTAGTCGCAAACCTGGTAATTATAATAATATATAACATAATCGGTGCAAACCGTGCGGAGAGAAACCAATATCTTGCTTCCTCACTCCCTTAAAAGGGAGTGAGGGAGGGAGGGGGGAGGGAGGGACGGACGGACGGACGGACGGACGGAGGGAGGGACGGACGGACGGACGGACGGACGGACGGACGGACGGACGGACGGACGGACGGACGGACGGACGGACGGACGGACGGACGGACGGACGGACGGACGGAGGGAGGGAGGGACGGACGGACGGACGGACGGACGGACGGAGGGACGGACGGACGGACGGACGGACGGACGGACGGTCGGACGGACGGAGAGACAGACAGAGACATAAAGACAAGCAAAGAGAGAGAGAGAGAGAGAGAGAGAACGAGAAAGAGAGAGAGAGAGAGAGAGAGAGAGAGAAAGAGAGAGAAAGAGAGAGAGAGACAGAAACAGAGAGACAGAGACATAGAAACAGAGGCAGAGACAGTGACAGAGAAACAGACAGACAGACAGAGACAGAGAGACAGAGACAGACAGACAGAGACAAAGACAGACAGAGACAGAGACAGCGAGACAGATGGTGGGTGAGCATTGGTCGGAGGCCAGCTTTGGAACAATGCGTCAAGGTCGTGACTCAGGGACTCCTAGGTCAGCGGTAGGTGGCCGCCCGACGGGAATGTTGTTATTTATGTGACAGCGGTCGTGCGAGTTTCGTCTAATGATAACGTAATGTGTCTAAATATGCCTAATGAGAACCGCCTTCATATGTCGCCGAATGCACTGCCTCTAGTTGCTACGCCCGGTAACAAGCTAAGGTGTTTATTGTTACGCCCGGTACCAAACGTTACACCTGTACACCTAAAAGCAATGTGTTCAATTCACAATATCTGGACTATATTATGTATAAAACATACCTCGACAGTGCTCTATGGTTATTTTTTATAAATCAATTACCAGTTTGTATATGCAACGGTACTGTGCAGGCACGAGTAATTTCAAATCACATTCCCGGAACAGGGTCTTATTTTATGAATTCATAGATGTTCCCCACACTGCTTTCTAGCATAACATGAAGAAGAATGTAATAAATGTCGAATAGCAGTGTTATAATTATATTCCAGCATTTAGTTATATTTCTTTGGGGTGTTAAAACGAACTCAACAACTTAGTACCGGGCGAAACAGTAGAAGGTAAAATGTTTGACATGCGCCGTCTTCCACTTAGTGAGTTTTCGGAGTTAAACAAAGAAAATTTAGAATTTAAATCTTTAGACTATGTGCGTTATTAGACTTAAGTGTAACGGAGATTGGAGAATATGAAAAATGGCCTCTCCCAAGTGATACAACTGTCAGAGTGGCCCGTTTGATATGTGGGTGTTTGCATAGCAATTATAACAAACGAACCTCAATATATCCTAGTGGCATTAGTATCGATGTCGAAAAACATGTATAACCTACTTCAGTGAACGTCATAGGGACTCGCGCACAGGAGTCGGATCGCGTCCAAGTCACATGTCCGATCTAGATAACTCCGGAGACGCTGTCACCGCCGGCGACACTGGCCGAGCTATCTCGGAGGATTTTGATTAGTTTTGCCGCACGCGCACGCAGTAGTTTCTCGCAGACATCCACAGTGATACTGATAAAGAAGAATTGTTTGATTGCTAGCGAGGAACAACGACTCCCAATACAGCAGTCGTTGCGCGATTAGCGTTAGGATAGCGCGTTGACTCAGTGTTGTTTCGGTGCAATCTAGGGCCTGTTATCTTTTCAGATTTACATGTTTAGGATGCAGTCAATTTTCCTCCAACTCATCATATTTTCTTGAATCATAATACTACCAATATGCCACGTACTGGTGTCACTGGGTACGCTATAAATGCCGACGTGTTTAAAGGTTCTTCCTCAATAAAATTTTTTGTTCGTCTGATTTCAAATTCATTTTGCGAGCATTCAAACCTACCTATAGTATTAACTACGACATGCACTTTTGTTTGTAGTTTTTATGAAATCATCAGACAAACTATTGAATTATTTAATGCTTGATCCAGCATTTATTGAAGTGAAAATGGAAAGGCTGAAAACTCAAGAATTTCGCCCTTGGTGAAACGTCATAACTTTGTCACGTGATCGACGAGAGGATGAAAGTCACGCCCATTCGCGATAGGTAAAATCAGTTAAAGATAGCGTTTTAAGAAGGCAGTTGGAAATACGTGATTTTTTTAGAATTTAAAAGCCGCAATATTAGCAATAGTACGTTTGGTGCCTAAGGTATGGGGAAAATTATCACTCGCGTGAACAGCTGCCAAACACACTGTCAAGGAGCGATGGTCTTTGTATAAAACCCATCAAGAATTACACAGTAGAAGCAACGAGGGTGAAGTTTATGATATTTAGGACAAGATACTGCTGGTCAAGTTTATATATATATATATATATATATATATATATATATATATATATATATATATATATATATATATATATATATATATATATATATATATATATATATATATATATATATATATATATATATATATATGATATACACGCACGTTACACCTGATGTTAAGCGTCGGTTGAATGCGGTTTCATTAGTGTCAATCATCTGACGTTGTCTTTGCAACTGTTTATTTGTTCTTATCCCATTTTTTTGCATTCCGCGTTCGAAAAACTATTGTATTTTACAACTATTTAGACATTCAAAAGGTTGTTACAGCAGACTGATTGACCTTGATAATAATGTTATTGGCATACTATGACGTGGCAAATACTGTGAGTTCCTTAAGAGATTTCGACGAAGTCGGTGTTTTAATTGTGAAAAACTCATAAAAGAATTTTGTCACACAGTAATGCCTCTGCCCGCAGCTAATGTCGTTGGTCATAAGGCATAGATCACTGTTACCTCTCTCTCTCTCTCTCTCTCTCTCTCTCTCTCTCTCTCTCTCTCTCTCTCTCTCTCTCTCTCTCGAAGCAGTGCTCCGTAGGGATTTGTTAATCCGGCCAAACAGCGTGCGAGAGTTCTGTTATTATTTAACGGAAACGTTCATTCATTTAGCGCAACGCCGAGGGAGTGATCGCGCCACGCGCTCTCTCAGTCCGTAGCCGCGGAGTCATCTAATAAAGCGGCGTTGTTGGCGATGAGCCGCAATAACGCGATGTGTACAACACGGGTAAGTTGGCTGCAGAGACGTCTAAGTGGTTCTCGCCTCGGTTAAACACCGTCCGGGGAATCGCAAACGTCCACACGAGATCGAGATCCCGTCACAGTGCGAACATAACTGTCAACATGACGTGTCTAATGTTCGTTCTCTGTCGTTTCTCTCTATATAAAAACGTATTGTAATCACAGCGCCAGGGTAACATGGGCGACAGCTTCAGGGTTGCTCCTCAAAGATTGTTACTTAAGCTAAAAGCCCACGGCAGAGGTAATGTTGTAATCAACTGGATAGAAAAGTGGCTTCTAGACAGAGAGGACAGAGAGTAATAGAAGATGGTGAGGTTTCAACCTGGAAATGTGTTTTGAGTGGGGTACTACAGGTATCGGTATTAGTATACAAGGTGTTATCTATATATATATATATATATATATATATATATATATATATATATATATATATATATATATATATATATATATATATATATATATATATATATAGCAAAGTACTGAAATTTGCAGATGAAACAAAAGTATTCAGAAAGGTTAAAAACGACACACACAAACACAGTTTAGATCTAGATAAATTAGTTAAATGGTCAGAAAATGGCAAATGTATTTCAATTTTGGGAAGTGTAAATGCATACACATAGGACATGGAAACATGGACGAATAATATAACATGGGGGATGCTGTACTAGGTAGAACCACAAAAGAACATGACTTAGGAGTAATATTTAGTGCTGACATGAAATATTCAGAGCAATGTGGGATTGTTGCGTCAAAAGGTAACCAAATTCTAGAATTGAGAGATCTTAATTATGAAAGTCGCTTATTACAATGTGGTTTGACAACATTAGAGACCAGGAGACTAAGAGGAGACCAAATATAAGTGTTTAAAATAGTGAATGGTTATGAGGATATTGACAGGAATAAGTTCTTCAAACTTAAAGAAGGCAGTAGAACCAGAGGACACAAAGCAGCATTGGTTAAGGAACAGTGTAGGTTGGACATGCGAAAGTACTCTTTCTCACAGAGGGTGATAAATGAATGGAACAAACTGCCAAATGATTGTGTTAATGCTAGCAGTGTGAATCTGTTTAAAAATAGAATTGAAAGGTATCTGATAAGGGCGGGCTACACATAAATGACAAAATTGTTGGACGCTCGATAAGTCTTATAGTTTTGGATGGCAATCTTGTTCAATCTTGTTAATTCGCATGTTTCGCTCGTTTAATTTCAGACTCATTTTACGAAAATTCAGACCTACCTAACATTCATTACGACATGTAAATGTGTTATTTCGGTTTCGTGAAATGTGTTATTTCGTTTTGGTGAAATCAGCGGACAACGTATTTAATTGATTTTGACCAGGTTTGGGTGCGAAATAACCCTACAACGACAAAAATGATTCCGCCTCTATATACTATACCATGAACATATTCACACGTTCGCAAGTACCCCATCAAAGTCAATGCCATCGATGATCCTAACAACCGTACGCCATGTGCTATTAATTCAACTGCAGAAACTATTCACACACTGCAAACGTGAAATTCAAAAAACGTGATTCACGATGGCCTAAATCAATCGACGAGGGAAGTTTAAATAACGTGTCTTTATTGGCCACAGTGTGCATGCTGCATGATC
>BSQZ01000088.1:1900000-1912500 GCA_033239005.1 Lamellibrachia satsuma | reverse complement strand
ATATATCATGTTTTCATATTCACTTATTGTAACAAGGAATAACCAAGGGAACAAAATTGTTAACCAATTAAATATTGTTTATCATATTAAACGACACGTCATTGCTGCGGTTAGAAAAACGCCATGTTTCGGCCGATTAATTGCATTAATTATTTCGATTGCTGCGTTTTCCAGTTTACCCTGCGTTGTGGCTTCACGTTGCGTTCTCACGTCACGTCACAACGGGCTACACAAATATTTGACCGAGTTCAAAAAGACCCGGTTTTGGATGTCAAAAACGGCGCTGCAATGCGATAGTTCAACCCAGCATGATTCAAAGCCGTGTAAACAGACTCGGCATCATAAACGCGACCGACCTAATTTGTCTTCAACGCGCAGTTAATTGGATGGTTGTGCCATTACCTCAGCGAGTACGAGACGGTTTAATCGGTGAGAAATTATGAAGGCTGCCTGCTGAGGCCGGGAAACACGTGTTACCCGCTGACGGGCGGGCGCTCACAGACGCCCCTGCGTTATCAATCACAGCTAATTTGGGTAGGATCCTTTGGAAGTAGTGTTTTGTTTACGGCACTATTCTTTCATCGTTCCGCCCGGCTCTACGGGATGGGGTTGCAGTGTGTATAGCCATACGGTTGTGTAAGTACCCTGTATAAACATATTATTATAATTAATTAAATGCATCATTAAAACGAAGACAACCTCCACCTCCGTAAAGACAACTGTATAGAAACCAAATCAAACCGCGGCAGTCAGTTTATGAGAATTCGCTGTTATGTCTAAAATAAAGGAAAAATCGGTCAAAATTGGTTAAAGGATCAAGGTTTCACGTCCAAGTCTTTAAAGCCATCATCGTTGGAATTGGAGAAAATTATTCATTACACACATTTTTGGCAGTGATATATATATATATATATATATATATATATATATATATATATATATATATATATATATATATATATATATATATATATATATATGTATATATATATATATGTATATATATATATATATATGTATATATATGTATATATATATATATATATATATATATATATATATATATATATATATATATATATATATGTATATATATATATGTATATATATATATATATATATATATATATATATATATATATATATATATATGTATATATATATATATATATATATATATATATATATATATATATATATATATATATATATATGTATATATATATATATATATATATATATATATATATATATATCTATATATATATATATATATATATATATATATATATATATATATATATATATATATATATATATATATATGTATGTATATATATATATATATATATATATATATATCTATATATATATACATATATATATATATATATATATATATATATATATATATATACATATATACATATATATATATATATATATATATATATATATATATATATATATATATATATATATATATATATATATATATATATATATATATATATATATATATATATATATATATATATATATATATATATGTATATATATATATATATATACATATATATATATATATATATATGTATATATATATATATATATATATATATATATATATATATATATATATATATATATATATACGTTGTTTCTCACAGACTGTTCCACAAATGAACGAAGCCTTTGCACAAACACGGTCGTACCTAAGACCGTGTTCAGAAGCTGAACACGGTCTTAGGTTGGGCTATTACTATTACAGTTCTGGTCCAAATGGAAACATGGTCCGATGCTCCTCCCACAAATGCGCCAAAATAAACAAGTATAATCCATTTAACAAACAAATTGACCTTTATGGAAAGTTGAATCCTTACTATCATAGAAAGTGTCCTTTCAACATTTGACCCATTTTTAGATTTACTACAAAGATGCTGATGAATATTGCAAATGTCGTGACACTAATAGAATTGCTAGATTAGATAAGCAATATATGTCGTGACGAGATCAACGTTGTCGTCGTGCGATAACACACGTCGATCATAATATAAGTTTAACTTCCCAAAACTGTTATTGATGAAAAAACGACATGTTGCGTGGGGCGCGCTACATACACGATGTGACAGATCGTTGACACCCAAATACATTTCTGACGGCCTTCGGGAATTGTTTCTGTGAAGCGCGCGTTTTTTATCTGTCATCCAATCTGCCGTTATATGGCATTGACTGACAGCACAAACGAACTCGCCGTTAGAAAATGTGAGCGTTGATCGCGTTCATGTTCTCGGCTGGTGTCTCCAGACGTGTGTAGCGTCGCTCGCGCGGTGCAAGCGTGACTCAGTTGGTCGTCTACGGCAAACTTTCTGTTCCGCTCATTATCGAAACTTATGAAACAGAGCCAGTTGAAAAAGAAACGGGCTTTGATTGATATGGTTTGCTCTGAAATTCCTTCGTGTTTAACGCCAAGCAATGATTATGAAATGTTATGGCAATAATATTTTGGCTCAGAACACCGTGAGTTAATACTCGATGTCGTGTTGTGTTGTTTTCTATTTTATGTGGGTATTAAAAATGTGTTCGTAGGAAAGTACCCCACATATTAAAGTGACACATTATACGTGTCAGGAAATTGCCACCGTATGCAGTGAAAATTACAAATAAACATAAAAGAGTAACTTTATATGACATCTACTCATGGAAAAGCGGGAAAGTGCTGGTGAAAAGCGAGAAACGCTCTCTTCCACTCAAACTCGTCGTTTTTAACGTTGTTTCGTTGTGTTTAACATGTTTTTTACGGGTCGCTATTTTAATGTACCGTTCTCGTTCGCGTTGAACGCACGCGTGATAAAACGTGAAATCACAGATGATTAAGGCGTGCCTAGAATAGTTTCGTGTGCAACAAATAGGTCGATTTTATTGTGAATTTTTTTAAGTTACAAAAGAGCGGGAACATTTCGTCAAAGAAGCGGGAAAGCGGGATCCAGGGGAATAAGCGGCATTTCCCGCCCGAAAGCGGCACTGCTGACACCTACGCAACAGCTTCGGAATTCTTGTGAATTGCCTACTACATGTTGGGTGGTCGACGCCGACTGTTGCAGGATTTGACTGTTCGTCTGCAGCGTCCTGACCGAGCCAGTGACGAGGCAACAACTCGGCACTAATTCTCTGTGACATGTCGACGCTCAAGCGTGTTCTCGCATAGAGATCGGGTTTTTTACTTGCACTATTTAGCTATATTTACAGGGCGAGTTGTCAGTCTTCCTTAGGATCTTCCAGGCTGAAGGGACGCCGTTTGATCTCGGTTTTAACTCCGATAGTTTGACGGAAGAGGAGAAAAACAAAACTCGAGACCGGTATCGATGCCAGCCTCGCCCCCGGAGAGCAACACCTTTATACACAGTATACAATAGGTGTGATCTGCCTCTTAGTAACAACTTGAAAAGGAAACGCAATACATAAGTTAATAGACCATGATATAAAATATATGAAGTCATGTTTAACAGAAATGTGTGCATTTGCTCTTTTGCATATTATACATGCATATGTAGGCAAACAGAATACACCAGCTGGTTAGTATTTAGTGTGTGGGGGAAAGTCGTTGTGAAAGCCGATGTAATTACTGCATTGATATCTACCGTCATTGTTCATGATGAAAAGAATAATTTCAAAACCATTTACATCTCCGTGAATTTTTTATAAATTTGTGAAAGCATGTCACTAAATCGTCAACGTTGTATTTGTTGGAGATGAAACATGCATTATATAACTATGGCGTTTTCGGATCGTAATTTTTATAAAACTTTATGATAAAACTGGCAATTTTTCTGAGTTATATTTACGAAGGGTTAACACCTTAGGTCACCAGAATGACATTAATTTTGCTGATGACGAAAGTTGAATGCATATTGTATAAATACGTTAAATATGTTCCCCTGTGTTGTTCCAAAAATACGTTCTTATATAAGTTCTTATATAAGTTCGTATATAGGCGGCATCCAGTCCTTGGGACCCCTCATAGCGCTTTAGCATAGTTGTTGTTGATGCAAGCAGTCAGATGCAATGTCCTTACAAAATGTCGATTGTTTGTGGTTCTCATGCAAGCGCAACCACGTGATCATTTCGCTTCTGATGTAGGGATTGTGTCCGACGCTAGATGGTAGCACTGCTTTGTTGCCCAACTGTGCAATCAATGTCTCAGCAGATGTAGAATCCGAGCAATTGATTGACACAAGACGTATGAACATGACATTTAAAATGTTGTCGTTAGTAGATAATTAGTGAATACGGCTTGTTTGGTGTGCATGCGAAAATACGCCACTTTGGCATATCAATTATTATGACAATTACAAAATATTCCAAAACAATAAACATGCCTTGCAGCAACATTGCTGTAAAGTGATGTAATATGATATCACATCACTTTACAACAATGTTGCCGCAAGGCATGTTTATTGTTTTGTAACGTTTATGTATCGTTTAATACGGTTATGAATGGTAGATCTTGAAGTGTACTGATTCGGACCAAGTCTCTGTTTACACCAGAATGGTCACCGCTATTTAACATATTTTGACGCCTGTAAATGTCCTTAAGATAAAGTTATCTTTGCATCTAACAGTGTGTCATATATAAAGGTGGCGACATTCGATTTATCTAGGAGACGGTATTGATGTCCAGTGGCCGTCACAACTTTGTCGTGCTTAAAGACACCAAGTCTGTTGGTTTGCATAGTAAAATCATGTTATACAGTATTAACTATATCTATTATAGCGTCTAAACCCTTCAAATGTGTTTTAATAAACCACAATATTTGCATATTATTTTACCGTTATTTCTTTAATTTAATCGATTCTACACGAATATCATTTAAATTGCCCTCTGAATATCAAGGTCGACATTCAAAAACAAGTAACACTAGTAAAATATGTGATACATTAAAACAGAATTGGGTGGTCATGATGTTACAATAGATTTTGTCTGTTTTACGTAACACGATTACGTGATTAATATGATCAGGCTTTCAAAATGTAACGTGTAACGTTGCGTGAATGTTGACATTACCCTACTAGAATCGGCGGCGGCGGCGGCGGCGGCGGCGGCGGCGGCGGCGGCGGCGGCGGCGGCGGCGTCTTTAACAAAGCTCCTGGAAACACGCGCGCACGACCGCACGCGCGCGCGTACGCACGCACGTGCACCGATGTGATGCAACGGCCACGCGCTGCAAGCCTTCTGGCTGTTTATCGGCGCATTATTATTCATTGGCTGCTGAATAACGCGACGAACATCGCGCTGCAGATAACGCGTCTCTGCTTGATGTCTTGGCCGGAGAGACGGACGGCGGACCTGGAGTGACTCGCCTCTCGTCAGGGCCACTTACATGTGTCGCTGAACATAAATGTACTGTGATGGTTCAGTGTCAACAACGTCGTTATGGTCGTTGTAAAAATATCCATATCGAGCCAAAATAAATGCAACGCAACCATCCACTAAGAGAGTCAGTCGCAATATATGTCTGTATAACAATCACAGGCAACAATATCTACGTGAAAAGTAACTATAGTGAAATGTACGTGTCTCCCTCTATGGCTTGTGTCAGCCAGTGTCCTCTCTGTCTGTCTGTCTGTCCCCCCCTCTCTCTCTCTCTCTCTCTCTCTCTCTCTCTCTCTCTCTCTCTCTCTCTCTCTCTCTCTCTCTCTCTCTCTCTCTCTCTCTCTCTCTCTCTCTCTCTCTCTCTCTCTCTCTCTCTCTCTCTCTCTTTCTCTCTCTCCCCCTATCTCTCCCCCCTCTCTCCCCCCTCTCTACCCCTTCTCTCTATCTCTTCTCTCTCTTTCTCGGAATGTGGCGCATTACATTACATTGAAGATCTTCGAGGTCAGTTTGACAAATGTCCGCTTATCGCGATATCAGCAGATCTCATGCAACTAAAAGCTCTTGTGATATGTGTTCATTTGTCACGTGGAGAACGCGGTCTACATGATTAATCGAGGTTACGCCTGGGAGGTTACGTGCTACGTGTGAAGGGCTGCATCCAACCTCACCACGCGTTTTGTTGCAGAGTTACAGACTTATTAAAATATTTCGTTGACTACTCTTTAATGATGGGCCGTTCAACAAGGGTCCGATTGATAAGAAGATATGTGGTCAACGTCCCGGGTGACAGCGCGTACCCCAGGGGGCGAATTCTCGGGCTAGACCCCCGTCGGCGCACCCTCTTATGGCGGCGAGAACCCTGGTCTGTCCGTCAAGTGTCATCTCGGGCGTATGACCTGGCAGTACGCGACGTGTTTACCCCTGGATCACGACCTTTGCGTACCTGGATAAGGGAGTTTACGCAAAGTTGGTATCACCGATAAATTGCCATGCGAATGTACATATGGGTTTACGCGGTGTAGCTTTGTGGTTGCACATCCGCTTTGCATGCCAGGGGCGTTTCTCTCTGTATTATAGCAATGTCGATATATTCGGATTCTGCCAAGTAACCCGTGTGAGTGGCGCGTGATACCGTTACACGAGGATGAACGCCGGGTAAGTGGTGCTTGATACCGTTACACGAGGATGAACGCCGGGTAAATGGCGCTTGATACCGTTACACGAGGATGAACGCCGGGTAAGTGTCGCATAATGCCGTTACACGTGGATGAACACATGGTAAGTGCTACTCGATACCATTACACGTGGATGATCGCTGGGTAAGTGGCACTAGACACCATTACACGTGGATGAACGCCGAGTAAGTGACACTAGGTGTTGTTATACCTGGATGAACGCCAGGTAAGTGGCACTAGATACCGTTACACGTGGATGAACGCCTGGCAAGTGGCGCAGGATACCGTTACACGCTGATGACCGCCCCACGATGCGTCACCCCGTTCCCATAGTCCGCCTGTCGGAACGCCGACACCGGCGCGTCAGTAACAAATTTCGCTCGTTTGTCCCCCGCCCGCCAGCCGCTCGACCCACAGAGACCGCGACGACGTTTACACGATGCGACATACGTCGGTCCTGTCGCTACACACCCGACGGTGTTTTTGGGCGCCGCTGACAAATTCGTCGATGGTGACGTCGATTGATGGTTGAGACAGGCGGCAGTCACCGCGGCCCGTCCACCTGTCAGGCGCGGGTCGACAGCGCGTTTGTCAAAGCCACCAGACTACCTGCTCCAGTAACCCGATCACATGACATGTGTCTGTGTCGCCGGCTCTGCGCGGACGCCGCCGCGGTCAACTTCCCGCTTGGCTGTCAAGGTGTCGCGCTGCGTGTCTGTGAGGATCTCGAACAGTTCACGTTGCTACTTTTCTTTTTTCTTTCTACCAAATACTACGTCAACCTGCAGGACTATTACGTAGGGTGCTGGGACGCAGCGGAGAAAACAATAGGACAAAGAGAATCGCCAGTCGATATCTATATGTCTCCAATGTGGGGGCCTGCACCACCTCTGTGGGAAGATATTTCCAGTTTACAATAGTTCTGGGAATTAATGACACCCTGTATAAATCGGTTCTAGCGCAAGGGTTGTACATAGCTAAACTGGTGTGTTTGTCTGGAACTGTGACACAGTGGGAAAGGTGTTGTTTTAATTTCGTACATAGGCCTGAAATGTTGTTGCCTATCTTATGCATACATATTCATCTGGAGTTGAGACGACGCTGTTGCATAATTATATGTCACACTGGAAGTGTTGTGGTAACGGCCTGGTTTTCTCTGCGTCTGATTATTGTAGCTGTAGGAAATGTGCAATAATTGTGCGTTCGTAGATTGCAATAAAACAACTATGCGAGCATGGACATATATTTACATTATACTATTATTATTATATTATTATTACATTTAATTATTTATATTATATTTATAAATATAAGTCCATGGTGCGAGCGAACAATATTGACCGTTGATAAGCTGACGTCATAAATGCGCTGACGTCATAAACATGATGACGTCTTATGCTTGGCGTACTCTGCTAAACTCAATTTTAGAAGCACTCCAACAACAGTTGCGCGGGCCGAATTAACTCGCGACTCGATTATTATTGAATTGTGAACCAGCGCACATTGCACGACTGGCTAATTTTATGTCAAATAAACACTCCACTCGCAACAAAAAATTAGCAATGTACGCCTAGCATTATACACAAGGTCGTCTACACTCACTGACGTCGTGAACAAGCGGACATAGGGTTTTATCTCCAGCAATGTTTCGCCAGAAAATATTTACGCCAGAAATATTTTAGCCGACAATAGTTCTCACTGCGGTTTAAATGATGCGTATTTTCTTAAGATTTCATTAGTGATGTCAACTGTCGTATTTCCATGTCAAATGCAAGTTTGACATGGATATGAATTCGTCGTTAAAATTTGGCTATGAATTATATACTCGAATTTCAGCCTGGCGTAGAAGAATTTTCATTAATTAAGGCTAAATTCCTGCATGAGTCATGGCACATTATTATATTGTGCTACATTTGATAATGTTATTTATGTGCTGTTAACAACTAGCCACATATATAATAAACATGTTGACAACTAGTTTACATTACCACGACTGTCCAACCTTTAACATCCCAGAAGAACCCGGGGCAACACATGTTCCGTTGAAATTACGGCAAGATAAGAACCGTGCTAGCGAAACCACTGCTGGCGATAACTATACTCGACCCATAAATCGTGGCGAAACCACCAACATTCCAACAGATGTTTAGTCAATCTCTCTTGATTAATACGTGTTACACTATACGCATCCTTCGTTAAGTGTGACCGTATTGAAGTTTTTAAGATATGGAATGGGTATGAAAATATTGATAGAAATATGTTTTTCTCACTCAAGAAGGATAGCAGAACTAGAGGACATGAGGTAAAATTGGTAAAGGATCAATGTAGATTGGACATCAGGAAGCACTCGTTCTCACAGAGGACAATAAATGAATGGAACAAATTGTCTACAGATTGTGTAACTGCTAGCAGCGTGAATATGTTTAAAAACAAGGTTGACACATATATCAGGAGGGCGGGTTATAAGTAGGTGAACATTGTTGGACTCTCGATAAGCCAATGGCTTCCTTGTCCACTTGCCATCTGGGCCTTTGGCTTGGATGGCAAATCTTGTTAAATCTTGTTAAATCTTGTATTGCTATGGTCAATGAGCCGAGTTACCCGGCTGTGCACCGGACAACGCGTAGCCGCTGCAAGAGCTTATGACTCCTTGCACTATTCAGTCAACTTTTTGGGCAGTGCCGATGGCAATGATCGATACAACTTCATTACCACACAATCAAAAACCATTGAAAAGAAGTGTGCGTAACTACGTGCTACCATTGTTCCGAGTTACGTAATCTATGTCAAATGTCCACATAAGTTCCTTCGTAAATTTCCACCCCAGGGAGAATGATCGATCAAAATCTAGCACACGAACTGAAGATCGGTTGTTCTTGATGACATGCTGGCAATAAGATGAACGACTCATATTACGTTATATCCGGTTTCTTTGTATCGTACACACTCACCGCCCATCGAGCGGTGGAGGCTGCTCAATGTTTTATATTTGTTTGTTCCGTTTTCAAATGTAAGCTAGTTTGCAACTAGCTTAATCGTTTATTTTCTTCAGGAAACAAACGCTTTGTTATGCATTGTACGACCGTTCATTGCTATGAAATATACGCATTCCTAACCTTACCTTACGTCTCGTGCATTAATACCATCGTCACCACTTGGTCTCTGGCGGTTTTAATCCTAATAGCTACATTCGAAGCGCTGTATATATTTATATAAAGTAACTACCACCAGGGGCCCCTATATCAAAAACTATACGTCAAAGAGATATATATATATATATATATATATATATATATATATATATATATATATATATATATATATATATATATATATATATATATATATATATATATATATATATATATATATATATATATATATATATATATATATATATATATATATATATAATGCATGTATGTATGTAATTATATTTTTTTCAGATGTGTAATTTGTATTTATGCTATGTGTCAAAATGAAGGCATTTTTAATCTTAAACTATCAAAGTTCTGGAATGAATCTCCAACGAATGTGCGCATCGTAATGCTTCCTGGACGTTATATTCGGTCTTTGGAGCCCGACATTCGAACCATGAACATATTATAGGGTTTATCGAAGTTGAAATGACACAGTGCAAGCACAGACATATCGCCTGTAACGAATAAACAGGTGGACAATGTTGTTTTGTGTGTTGTTGTTGTGATTGTGAAAGAATAAGAGACAGTCGAAGAGACAGTGTGCCACACATGACGGGGTCACACAGTATATAGAGCGCAGTAGCTTAGACTCTATATTCGGTAACAGAACTGGGGTTGGATGCTGCACATTACATGTTGTATTTTTGGCTGAGCAATATATTAGTTTGAACAGATTATTTATCTGTTAAGGGACCTGGACCCGCTCACGGATGTGGATCTATACAGACGAAAGAGAAACAATAATGGTAACATTGTGAAAATGTAAACGGGCAACCATCACATGGAGACGGGGCCCTATGCGATGCGATGCGTTGCGATGCGATGCGATGCGATGCGACGCAACGCGATATAATACAATACAATTCAATATTAATACAATATTAATACAACATTAAAATACAACATTAATACAGTATGATACAATATGCAGTAATTAATAATGCATGCAATACGAGTGCAGTATGAATACAACATGAACACTTCTATCGCGCCTATAAATCATATGAAACCCGAGCAGAGAGGCGCATCAAAATGAAAGGGTGGGTAGATATACTGGGGAGCTAAGAGGCTGGCAACTAGGGCCTGGACTGAAGGGCTGTCGGGCAGGGAGGCAAGGAGGCAAGCAAGCAGGCAGGCAGGCAGGCAGGCAGGCAGGCAGGCAGGCAGGCAGGCAGGCAGGCAGGCAGGCAGGCAGGCAAGGTGACCGGTGGGCGGGGCAGGTGGACAACAGTCTACAGCCGATGGACGGAGCACACTTCGTCGACAACAACCGCGACGCAAACAGCGACTGTCGACTTATCAACCCGTCCGGCCTTCCTTGTTTAATGACGAACGACAGATTCTGTAAGAAAACGGTCTAAATGCAAAGTAGCGACTCGCCCCCTGGGGATTACGGAGCGAACACTGGCAGCCGGACTGATTGCCCGAGCACCGCCGTCACTGCAGTATTGACGCCTGTCAAACTCCGGCCGCCTGGTGCCCGCGTGCATATACCTGCGCCCCGACGTGCAAGTGCGGTTCGTCGTTAGCTACCACTGCGTCAACACGGGTGATGTTACACCCAGAACAATCGAACAACGCAGTATTGTCGCCAGGACACAATGTCGTCAATTACGTGTCACGCTGTTTTTGACAAATTTATAAGAAAACGCTACGTCCGAGGAATATCCACCACATCCAGGAACGCTACGACGAGTAGGCCGCTTGTCGATAATGCTAAGTGTGTCGTTTTAGTGGAACACATTAGTTATATCGTACAAGATTTGTATCCTGACGTCTACTCTACGCAATACATCGATAATTGGCAACCGTGCAATTTCCAGTGGACTGCGAATCGTCTTAATCAAAAACAATGACATAGTGTAGCTATACACTACCGCAACATATACACTACAAACACAACTATGATCGAATCTGGTAAAAATTATTTGCTTACAATAATAAAAAATGAGAGCGAATCCTTCACCATATAGGCCTATGTATGGCCTATATGCATCGACCATGATGCGAAGAGGATACGTATGTGTGGATATATATATATATATATATATATATATATATATATATATATATATATATATATATATATATGTATATATATATACACGTGTACACATAAATGTATATTATGTGTGTGTATATATGTGTATATATTTATATATATATATATATATATATATATATATATATATATATATTATACATATATATACACACATAATATATATTTATTTGCACACGTGTACATATATATATATATATGTATATATATATATATATATATATATATATATATATATATATATATACATATGTATGTATATATATATGTATATATATATATATATGTACATATATATATATATATATATGTATATATATATATATATATATATATATATACATATGTTTGTATATATATATATGTATATATATATACATATATGTATATATATATATATATATATATATATATATATATATATATATATATATATGTATATATATATATATATATATATGTATATATATATATATATATATATATATATATATATATATATATATATATATATATATATGTGTATATATATATATATATATATATATATATAATACGGTGCGCGTATCGTAGTTCTCAATCGATATATATATATATATATATATACATATATATATATATACATATACATATATATATACATATATATATATATATATATATATATATATATATATATATATATATAT
>BSQZ01000088.1:1885000-1892500 GCA_033239005.1 Lamellibrachia satsuma | reverse complement strand
TCTGTAACTGTTACAGATTGTAATACTTAGGGGGTCTGATCTGAATATATGTTGTGCTGTGTCGTTGATGTTTGTACTGTTTGGTGCTATATTAACCGGGTCGTCTGATTCGTGGCTGTCACGTGTTATCGACGAACTACATTGAATCGTCGTCGATACCACCAACGTCACACCCACACCAACAACCTCTACCTCCACAACAACCACACCCACAACAATAACCTCCACCTCCACAACAACCACACCCACACCAACAACCTCCACCTCCACAACAACCACACCCACACCAACAACCTCCACCTCCACAACAACCACACCCAAACCAACAACCTCCACCTCCACAACAACCACACCCACACCAACAACCTCCACCTCCACAACAACCACACCAACAAACTCCACCTCCACAACAACCAAACCCACACCAACAACATCCACCTCCATAACTACAATACCCACAACAACCACGCCGACAACAACAACCTCCATAACTACAGCACCCACACCAACAACATCCACCTCCACAACAACCACACCCACACCAACAACCTCCACCTCCATAACTACAACACCCACACCAACAACATCCACCTCCATAACTACAACACCCACAACAACCACACCGACAACAACAATGTCCACAACAACCACACCCACAACAACAGCAACAAAACAACGTCCACAACAACCACAACAACAACGTCCACAACAACCACACCCACAACACCAACGTCCACAACAACAACATCTACAACAACCACAACCACAACAACAACGTCAACAACAACAACAACATCTACAACAACAACGTCCACAACAACCATTATTTTTAAGATCTGTATAATTACCTGTCCACTTTCATCCAATCAGCCAGCATGTTTACATTCACTGGTCACTCCTGCAAGACAGCCCAGACAGCTTCGATCATCTAATTCTAATCTACTTTTTGTTCCCAGTGTTAAGACAAATGTCGGAACTAGAGCTTTTTTAGTTGTTGCACCGACTCTGTGGAACTCACTTCCTGTTAGTGTTAAGTCTGTGGAACTCACTTCCTGTTAGTGTTAAGTCTGTGGAACTCACTTCCTGTTAGTGTTAAGTCTGTGGAACTCACTTCCTGTTAGTGTTAAGTCTGTGGAACTCACTTCCTGTTAGTGTTAAGTCTGTAGGAAATATAGCAACATTTCTACGTAAACTAAAATCCCAACTGTTTAAACTTGCTTATCCTCCATAGCTCCCCAGCGAATCAAACCAACTGTTTCAAACTGGAACTGCTTATCGATTATGAACTGCTTAACCCCTTTTGTTTTGGTTCGCTGCCGAGGTTATGTCTCACGAGGATTCTAGTGCAATGGAAGTATTTTACATATCATTATTATTATTTAGAGGTTTTGCACCCAGAAATAAAGTAGTTTACGAAAGGGGAAAACGAAAAACGTTAGGGAACATTTGCGGACTACAAGACTTGTTTTGCCCGTTGAATATAAACTTATGTGTATGTGTTGGTTGGCGGTGGTGGAAGGATCCCTGGTGATGGAAGGATCCCTGGTGGTGGAAGGATCCCTGGTGACGGAAGGATACCTGGTGATGGAAGGATATCTGGTCATGGAAGGACCTCTGATGATGGAAGGACCCCTGGTGGTGGAAGGTTCCCTGGTGATGGAAGGATCTCTGATGATGGAAGGATCTATGGTGATGTAAGGATCCCTGGTAATGGAAGGATCTCTGGTGATGGAAGGATCCCTGGTGATGGAAGGATCCCTGGTGTACGAAGACACAATCCGGTTTTTTTGGACAATTGACGAATTGATTGTCTCGAAAACAACAATAACAACCACAACCGCGACTCCAACAATCACTTCCTCAACATCAACAACAACAACAACAACAACAACAACAACGACGACGACAACGACGACGACCGCCACCACTGCCATCGCCAGCTGTACAACGACCCCGTCACAACCACTTGAGCGGTCCGACTGAGCGCGCCGCGACGATCGCGTCTAATCCGTTTAAGCGCCGCAAACCAGGTTTACGGCGATTTATACCGGCGCTCGGCCAGCGCCAAATTAAATATGCCGTTAACTTTCAACTACAAAACGTCGCTTTCACTTTCATCCTAATGCAATTGGCGCGCACATTAGCGCGACAATGGCCGCGTTCTCTGGGCGTCCGGCGCGCTCTGTCGGCTGCCGAGGCGTGGGACAATGCCGAGTCACCGTCAGCTGGTGTGATGGTCTCATTAAAGCGCCATCGACGACCTCCTTCCCTCGTGCAGCATCCGTCGCCTCATGCAAATGTATTCCCCCGAGTACCCGGGATAGCGGTGCGATCTTGATAGGGGAATTCTAGGAGCGAGCGCGCCGGGGAAATGCGCAGATCCGGGAATCAACAGAAATCTCGACGGCTGTCTCCGGGGAGTTCGGTGCCGTTTCTCCAAGCCGGCGCAAACGACGTTTTATGCATCTAATCGGTGTTAAATCGAATTGGTGGCAGATGCGGTTGCCTATGGGATTAACTGTGAAGCAGCGCACGGAAGCCCCGACAGCCATTCGTGGACCGCGGCCTCGGAGTCGTCTCTCGCCCCGGGCTGCACCGTCTGTCTCCCGACGCCTCCAGCTCACTCTCGCAGCCTAATTAGGTCTGACACAACAACAACGACAATGTGCATAGCGACGGCGCTATTATTGTTGATAATATCGAGAATGTTGATAACAACAATATCAACAATATCAACAATATCCTCGTCATCGTCATCAAGGCTTCCACGTTGCCAGTTGGGCTTGCAATGACATTCCTGGTCGATTGGTGTTGAGCGGAGCCATTTGGTCGGTAGATATTGATGATGATGATGATGATGATAATAATGATGATGATGATTATGATGATGATGATGATGATGATGATGATGATGAAGATGATGATGACGATGATGATGACATCATCATCATCATATATCTCTCAGTTAACATGCATGATATTGGACTTTTGTAGTCGGAGATGGTTCGTACATATTTTTCCCCGGGGGTGGGGTTCATACAAAGGAACCGATGTGGACGTTTGAAGTAGAGGAAGTAACTCTGAACAATATTAGTTCGTAGTTATACGTACAATTGTTTGAAATGCTGTGCGTGTTTTTATGATTGTTCCCATGGATACGGGGTGTACGTCAAACGCCCACATATAGGTTCCCACGAAACCAGAAGTGGTACATGATTTTGGGGCTGGAAGTTGTATCCATCATTGTCATTGGCACTGCCCTACCAACATTTGACTGGTATAGTGCAAGGAGTCATAAGCTCATTTTCTCCGTGCAACGTGTGTATCTCAGTTAGTAGAAAAATAGAGTATGCTGTTCACATGGTCTCTGTATGAATTATTTTGTTGTGGTGTCTTTGGGACGAATAACCTGATTCCAGATTCCGAGTGTTTGCACTCTCGTTACTTCTCGCATTTTTAGAATTTAATCTCTTGCACTTTATTACGAGCTTGGCCAGCGATGATTCCATATAAATGTTTCTATTAAAAGCTTGTGTTTTTTTTTAAATTAATAATAACTTACATTACTTCTTATGACACCTTTGTCAGTCACCTACATAAGTTTCGCCTTCTGACAATTCTTTTTTATTACAGCTGTGCTTGACTTTCTACTTTGGACAAACCACTTGTCCTCATCGTAGTCTTAGCTTCGTCTAACCCGTTTATCTCGAGTAAGGTGGACCAACACGTCCCTATTCGATCAAATGCTTCCCATTCATTTACCCACAATGCTTGAAAATGAGAATATTGAGATAGTCAATGGAGCCGCACATCGTCGTGCCCATCGTCGTGTCCATCTGATTAAAATATGGCTGCAGCAGAAGCAAAACACGCGGTAAGCTATTCACATTAAAATTCGAGCTTCATTCTTAGTTATACAAATTATCCTTACCAAATTGGGACTATGTACAATAGACATGCTGTATAAGTAAATGCATATAATAACAAGCCTCGAATTTGGCAAACTATATATATATATATATATATATATATATATATATATATATATATATATATATATATATATATATATATATATATATATATATATATATATATATATATATATATATATATATATATATATATATATATATATATATATATATATATATATATATATATATATATATATATATATATATATATATATATATATATATATATATATATTACGGGGGTACTAAGGCCAGTAGAAAAGGCACTGAAGCCAGTCGAAAATCACATATTATGACAAATGCTTTAATATAATGAATATATTGGTAAAGTTGGTAAAAACCCACCAGGGTGCTATAAAGAATAAGCTTTGTCTGAGTTGCCTTCAGCCGACGACGTTGCCTTCAGCCGACGACGTTGCCTTCAGCCGACGCCGTTGCCTTCAGCCGACGACGTTGCCTTCAGCCGACGACGTTACCTTCAGCCAGCGATGTTGCCTTCAGCCGGCGATGTCGCCTTCAGCCGGCGATGTCGCCTTCAGCCGGCGATGTCGCCTTCAGCCGGCGATGTCGCCTTCAGCCGGCGATGTTGCAAATGAAATGAAGTGTATTATGAGGCACGGCCAGTTTAGTTGTGAACCAGACTTTAGCTTCCGAGCACTGCTGTCAGTTGCCAGGACACTGCAGCAAATTGCCGCGAGCCGTACAATCGGCTAATACTATTATAGCAGTAATGCACATGTATCGGTTGTGGGAGACATATGAGAATAACACTGTCTGTCGTGACAAAAGGAAACAAGTGACATTTCAGCCAATTTACAGATTTTTAAAATTATTTTCAAAGAAGCCAGTAGGGGCAGGCAGTGTTAGTTGGCGACTGGGTTAGTGGAGCCACCCATGTTTCCAGGGAAACTACAGCAGCGACAGTTATCTGGTACCACCCAGTGATTGGACATGTTATTAGAAAACGATTGACATACAATAAGTGCCATTTGTCACAACGGTCAGAAAATGTGAGTTAAAAGTATGTTTTGTTTTTTTTCGAATATTTTTGTGATTGTGGTTAATGTCTGCTGATGTGTAAACTATCAACGCATGTGACCAGACTTCATTATCTGTGCACTTACAAAAGGTTTAACTATGCGCAGGGAAGAAGATTATTTACATCACTTCGCGCATTAATGAGAAGTTAATTTAAACAGCTTAATTGTCGAAACGGGGTAAGTTGAGCCACCCAAGGCCCGAGGGAGGATTAGTTGAGCAGCGATTAAAGAACGAAGATGAATGTTCTTTATCCCAAAATGCATCAAGGAATAAATTTTTCCGAGCAAATTGGAACATCGGAGAGCTACAAAGCAACATAACAGCAGTTAGTTACACTAGTTGCAATTGGCCTACAAGTCTATATTACTTAAGTGTGTCGACTTATTAATTAAGTATGTAGACTTGTCAGAGACGTGCTGAATCCACTGGGTAGATGTGTTGGCTGAGTTGTTATTAAATGTTACTACAAGGCCTACGTAAATTATACAAATAAAGCATTTACCCAACTTACGCTACACTGTGGCTCAACTTACTCTACACCAAGTATATACACAAGTGTACCAATATATTATCTTGGTATAAAATTATCTACTAATAATCATAGTTTACGTGACTAAATCAATTTTGTGTTATGTATATAATTGTGCCCTAGATATAAAAAAGAATGAAAAATGGCTCAACTAACACTGCCTTCCCCGACTGTCATTTATATTTGCTATATGACAGTACAGCATAAGTAACTTCAGTGGAATTGCAATGGTAAAAGAGAGTATTGTCTATGTGACGCACACAACCAGTTATGCAATGGTAAAAGAGAGTATTGTCTATGTGACGCACACAACCAGTTATGCAATGGTAAAAGAGAGTATTGTCTATGTGACGCACACAACCAGTTATGCAATGGTAAAAGAGAGTATTGTCTATGTGACGCACACAACCAGTTATGCAATGGTAAAAGAGAGTATTGTCTATGTGACGCACACAACCAGTTATGCAATGGTAAAAGAGAGTATTGTCTATGTGACGCACACAACCAGTTATGCAATGAGAGAAGGAAGCAAATGACAGAAATAAAAAATGTAACTTGCTTCCTTTTATCATCGCAGCGCAGAATATTCAAATACAGAAATCATAATATTGCAAACGCCCAGAAGCGTGCGTCTTACCCCGTGGGTGGGCCTCTTACCCCACCACAGGAACCTCACCTAAATGGTTGCACGTTTTTTCACAAACTAAGTAGGCCTACGTCAACACCTTCAACGCACGGAATGTACCCAAGGTAATGAACTAGCACATAGTCACAGATATGGACTGAGAGGATTCCTTCCCGCATGATATATGTCTCCTTAAAGGGGGATGCTCCTTGTCCCACCCAACCATATTAGTTATATCTTAAAAGGTTGGGGGGTTCGTATAATTAAAATGCCTCAATTCTCAGAATTTTTCGATCTCGCAGTTTATCTAATTTTATTTTATTACGTTATACTTTATGTGTTAATGTTTGTTGAGGTGTTATATTTACTGTTAGACTTTGCACAAAACAGGAATTTAGTAGACCAATAAATCGTCCTATGAAAACATTATTTCAACTTCAAATGTGAAGATTTACTGGTCTGTCTGTTATTGCAATAAAGCGGTCGCTTTGTAAGTCGTAAAACTGGCATATTTCATTTCATCGCCAAATCTTGTATTTTCGAAAATATTAAGATATGAAATATCACCATGATAACACGTTTTTATTTGGATATTATTTTTTAGCAACCGAGATGTTACAAAATATATGATACATTTGGTGTCGCACTATCAGTAAAACAGTAGATCAGTTGACCAACGAAAATCGTTGTTTGTCTGTTCAATGTTAAAGGAGGCAAGCAACTATCCGATCTTACCAATTTTTTTATATTATTGTGTCTCAATTTAATTAACTCTTATCAGTGTTGTTTGGGCTAAACGTAGGACTGTGCTCAATATCTACGTAATATGTGTAATAGTCATATATGTTTATGTCTCTATTGAGTAATAATGTTAGTATTGAATATAGTTAACATTCGTTGCATGAACATTTCCTCCTGCTGTAGAACATGTTTCAAATGTTCGTATGCAAACAGAATGTATATAACTGTGTGTAAATATATATGTGTGTATGTATATATAATATTATGTATATATGTTAAATTATCACTGAATTGTACATTTAGTTATGTATATATTCTCATACCCTGGGGCCCTATATAAGGGGTTGTAGAATTATGCATTTGATTTGATTCGATTCGATTCTCTTTAATGGGACAAAGCTGTGTATGTGTATCTTCTGTAAATTTCACATTTCTTTCCGACGGTGGAGAGACCGACGGGTTTCTGCGAGCGATCGCATGCACTGATAGCACGGGACAGTTCACGTGGTGTCAGAAGCCTCTGTCGTCTGTGTAATAAGTATGTATTGCCCTGTCTGTTGTCGTGTGTCACAATGACCTGTACGTTG
>BSQZ01000088.1:1852500-1880000 GCA_033239005.1 Lamellibrachia satsuma | reverse complement strand
TGTAAAATAAATACGTTGTGTTTCACGGAATTAATGCAGTGAAGTAAGGCTGAATCGAATGTGTTATGTACTAATATAAATAAATAGATAAATGTTGCCGGCGTTAACTGATCCGAATTCCACCATGCGTGCCAGTTGTGTTATATTTATTTATTTAATTTTCTATTTATTTCTTAATATTACCACATCCGATTCTGTCTTTCTTCGATATATATATATATATATATATATATATATATATATATATATATATATATATATATATATATATATATATATATATATATATATATATATATATATATATATATATATATGTATATATATATATATATATATATATATATATATATATATATATATATAATTTCAACACATATATAACATACACATTATACCACACATATGCTTGAGCGGTGCAATTGCATTCGGTGTATGGTAATTGTGTATTGTTGAAAGAATGCCCGTACTTCTGAAGTTTGGATACTTCTGGTCCGAGACACCGGGACACAGTCGGCCCGTTACTTAGACCCGGGGCTGATGCAGACAGCTTTGGATTTTACACAGTGCTGCCTTCAACAATCACCGCATGTCAATGTTAACCATCAACTCACCACAGAAGTTATTTCCCATCGCTCCCACGTGTCGTGATAACAACAGTGCCGAGCTGGTTGTGCGTGCATCATGTAAACCCAGAAAGTAAGTCGGAATACTGGTTTGGGGCCATCATCGATACGCATCCCAACGAAGACATTCTGGCCTGGGAGGACCGGTGATGTCCCGAGGGACATGTAACGGAAGGCGGGCGTGTCGCTGGCCTCTGCCCGTCACGTCATGGTGTCTACACAGAGACAGCGCACACAGTGTCGATGTCCCTGTGCCTTCAGCGTCGCGTTCTCGACCCCAGCAACACGTGTACAGTCATTACAGCTGCACAAATTTGTAGAGCAAAAACACTAAGCCATGACAACGCATAATTCCGCTACATAACCAGTTACCGCTAACAACGCGTCAAATGACAACTTGGCTATGATCGCGGCCGTAAACGCACGTGTTTGTATTGAATTCAAGTGTCCATGCAATTTGAATTGAATATTCTCTTATGTCTGAATCGTTTGAAATTGTTTAACGTCCTTTGCACACAGTTCGTTCCAGGTAGTTCGTGACGTCATGGTGGAGTTAATCGCTAGCGCTTCATATCGCGGTTACAGGATGTCTGGTTGGCGCCACAGTGTCACGTGACCCGGCTGGATGACTGACTTAGCATTGTCAAAATCCGGATGTACGTCATGAACCAACCCGAATAGATTGACGTCATCAACGACGTCATCAACGACGACGTCGTTCGTGACGTAACAGCACTGAGATCGCCGGGCCGGTCTCGACGAAATGGAATGCGCTTTCATGTTCTAATACACTAATATTATGCCATTTACCTGGACATTTACAATACCACTGGCTATGCGTCCACACACGCACACGCACGCATGTTTATATATGTACACGTTTGCAGCAAACCAGTCAAAAGCAGCATTGTTTAAGAAATTCAATTTTGTTGGAAATTGGTGCAGCTCGGCTTTGGGCACCGATGCTACGCTTTATCGGTTAAGCTCATGACCAGCTCGTGAACCATGGAGCACTCGCGAGGTAGTACAAAGTTTCAAACTGGAAAACCAACTCTGTCGATAAATGTGTGCTACGACACACCGAAGGTAAATTTCAACAACATTAACTGCTGCGACTGGCCGCTTATATTCACATAATTTCCACACGTCAAGTCTGTCGCGTGCGGAAGTGACGTGGATACGTCGAGATTTCTGCGACGACGACGCGATGGTCTGTCGCTATTGTCGCGGCGTCACCTCGACTATACGCGACGCACGCGACGCGACCGTCTTTGCCATAAATAATTTAAATACTGCTGCGGCTCGCCGCCTTGGTGCGCCACGCGTGCGCGCAGGCGTGTTCCCGTCACCAGGTGTCGCCAACGGTCATTTCCGGAGGTCCGTGGTTGAGAGTCTGCGTGAACGCCGAGGGAAGGGAGCGGGAGATGAGTGGGTTGCCGAAGGGATGAGGGCCGTCCATGTGGGACATCTGCGGCATGTTGGGCTCCGGGGAAGACGCCGGCACGGGAAGCATCTCCGCCGGCAAGTACTGGCCTTCCTGACCCATGGGACCTGCAACAGGGAGCCATTGAGTACGGGAGGAGAACATTGAGTACGGGAGGGAGACATTGAGTACGGGGGGGCATTGAGTACGGGAGGGGAACATTGAGTACGGGAGGGGAACGTTGAGTACGGGGGGGGGGCATTGAGTACGGGAGGGGAACATTGAGTATGGGGGGGAGACATTGAGTACGGGAGGAGAACATTGAGTACAGGAGGGAGACATTGAGTACGGGATGGAAACATTGAGTACAGGAGGGAGACATTGAGTACGGGAGGGAGACATTGAATACACGAGGAGCCGATCTTGGCGTCGTAACTGGTGCTGCCACCTCGTCACGACTGCACTGCTGTCGTCATCAATCAACATACTATTATTTACATACAATACAATACAATATAAAATACTTCTGTTGCACTCAAATCTTCGGGAGACCCAAGCTCGGCAGCGCACCAAAACAAAAGGGGTTAAGCAGTTTTTAATCGGTTAGCAATTCCAGTTCCTATATGGTTGTTACTATTACAATAGTCATCGCTATGATTATTATCGTCATCACAACCATCTTCATTATTGTTATTATTATTATCACTGTCTCATAATTCTTGTAATTCAAGTTTGTGATTCTTACAATCATAACAATTCTCATAACTTTGATCAACCTGATCGTTCTGTCCAATCTTATATTATCATCATTATCGTTATCATTATTATCATTACTATCATTATTACATTAATAATGCATCATGAATGTTGTTTTTCTCTGGTTGTTTTATTATTCTTTAAAATTGTTGACCTAAACAACCGTTTGCTTTTGCGATTTTAGTTTCATTATTCCTTATTTGTTTTTTTTTAAACAGTTAAGATAAATAATGTTTTCATCTTTATATTTGCAATTGTTCATGTTTCTGCATAAGCATACGTCCTGCCTTCGGGACTTCAGCATCGTATTCTCTGCGCCATCGTGTAACTGTCTCAAAAGCAGCCGTTCCCTTTCGCGAGATCGTTAGCATTATCGCGGGGAGGGTGCGCGGTTGTTGGAACAGCGAGATCTAGTCTGTGGTTTATACGAAGATTGACACGAGCATTGCGCACACGTCGCTCCCGGCCGCGCAGCTGTGGAATGCGCGTGCACAATCACGCCTGCACAAACATCACTCGCACACATTCGGAGTCGGGTAAACATTTTCGTTTCGCTTGCGACGCGACGACAGCACATCCTGCGAGTCTGCACCGGTTCCGGGTCGCCGACGCTGCGCACCGTCGCCAACTGATGGCTCGGACGCCTGCAGACGAAAGGAATATGCTTGAAGGCGGCCGTGGTGGGATCAGTCCTATCTTCGGTGGTACCGCTCGACTCAGTAATATAGTTAACACGACGGTCTAGATTTAAATGTTTGAAACGGAATTTTCTGGCGAATTCGAGGAACTTTGATGCCGACTAGGATTCAGCTTTGTGCCATTAAAACCTAAGCATATTCTTTGAAGAGTATTTATCGTGTGGCCAGCTAGAAGTCTGTTCTGGCATCCAAACGTTGCATGCCTGACACGCCTTTTGGCAGAAAACGCACAGTTTACGGCAAATGACGTGCGTGCGTGAGTGCGTGCTTACTGCTTTGTGTTGGCACATCAGTCATGCGTTTATGAATTCATATCCGATTGAATGTTAGTGTCGAATTAAAAATATTTATAACAAACTAACATTTAATTAAAATAAGATTTTAAACGATGAACGCCACGTGTCGATCAATCAGTGGGAAATATACATTAATATCGGACATAATTTCTGTGTAAATATGAAGTTACAGTACAACACATTGCAAGGAATTTGATTCAATATATAACGAATAATATAGTTAACGCTTACAAATCAAATAAATGTTCAGTTTAAATAAAATCTTTACTGCAGCTATTTGGATATTTCCCAAGTTAATAAGTCCCGGACGAACTACTGCAAATCAGTAAGACTTTCAACTGACCACTCTGTGTTTTGGAATAAATTTAGATATTACCATAATCATAATACGTTATATAGAGTAACTCAACAACGTTGTAAGATAAAATGCTAAGATATTCAACAAACATACTAAATTTTGATATCCCTAACATTATTAAAACATTAACCATATACCACAATTTAAATACTGGCGAAAACCATGCTGGCAAAACGGCGCAGACGAAATAGACTTTTGCGCAAACTCGCATCAACACGTCATTATCAACACGCCCAGTGGCTAGTGGCTTTGGTCATCACCGGTCAGACGTCGACTGTCCGTTCGATTATCGTCTTCACGCGACATGAAAGCCTCTCCAGCGAGTGCCTAATTAGTTCTCAGCTTTAAAGAGTCACATTCCGCGAGGCCGACATTGTCCACGTGTTATTGCAGCGAAGCCGTCTCAGCGACGCAATACAAGGGGCGAAATTAGGCCTTTGTGTCGAGCGACCCCTCACTCGGGGTCCCGACGCATCGAGGCCGCTAGCCGAAGCGAGTTACGACAGCCAGCGACCAGCAGTTGTTTTCGTTTCCACAAATGACGATTGTGCTAACTAGACATGAAACGGCGCCGCCAAATTTGATGAACCTGCGTCATCTGACATGATTTAGTCCACGCGGTCCATATACCCTCATCCGTACTCGATAAAGCACTTCATGGTTACCGAATGTGTAAACAAGAAGGAGACGTATAGGGGGCCTATCATATACGTTATTTTTAAGCTATGCCAAAACTAATAGAAACAAACAAAATATAGGGGCCTATCCTATACGTTCCGTTTAAGATATACCAAAACTAATAGAAACAAACAAAATATAGGGGCCTATCCTATGCGTTCCGTTTAAGCTATGTTAAAACTAATAGAAACAAACAAAATAATGTGCTTTGATCAATAAACGTTCCGATAACATTAACGCATATCTAGCTTTTAAACCGTTAAAAAACAACATCACCTCTGGTTACCGATGATGTTAAGCAATAATTAAATCCTAGTTGTGTTAACCATTTCGCTTAACAAACACGTACATTCGAAACAAGTACAAATAAAGCTATTTTTACAAAGGAAAACAAGCAGCATGTTGTATGCGTGAGCGTTGATCTCGTGAAAACAGTTGTTAAGGGTTAACAGCTAAAATGGAGATAACAAGGTTACAATAGGTTGCGTTTAGATTATCTATGCACACCACTTTTCCGGTATATGACTTCACTGAAATAAAATAAAATAAAACAGATTGAAGTTAAGTTTCGTATTCACGAATTGCCTTCAGTTTCATTAAACTTTGGTGCAGACGACTGGTGTCCGGTTTGAAAGGGTCAACTTATGTGATGCAAAATGTGCACTCTCACTGCAAGTAATATATGTATTATTAATGTAGATTAGTTTATTATGCTGCATTACCAAATAGTGAATGATAATTTTGCATTATAAATAAATTTTCAATTCAATTTAATAGGACCAATTTAATAAGCATATTCACACGTTGTTCACGCGTGAATCGGTAGCTATTTATAGGAATAAGGTTGTATTTATATCACATGCAAATGGCAAGGCCCTATTGAGTTATTTGCTATATATATATATATGTGTGTGTGTGTGTATATATATGTATATGTGTCTATATATATATATATATATATATATATATATATATATATATATATATATATATATATATAGCTATTTCTAATTCTAATTCTAACACAATTATATTATTGTTATATGATGATTGTAATATTGTTATGTATTTTTCGTTGTCGTACCGAGGCGAACACAGAAAACATATGTATAAATAGAAAAATGTATTAATTAATCAATTAATTCATTAATTAATATATATATATATATATATATATATATATATATATATATATATATATATATATATATATATATATATATATATATATATATATATATATATATAATGCAGAGGCAGACAGCAACGAACGCAGTCACGCACACACGTTTGATGATACAAATGGACCAATGAAACAACGGTCTCACCTGCGGGATGTCCGGAAGCGTCGACGAGTTGCGCCCCCTGCTGGCCGGAGGTAGGGGGTAAGAAGGGCATGGGGTGATCACCTTGTGGTCCGCCAAAGTAATCGTTGTAGCCTGGGTAACTCTGATAGAACTCGCCGTTCTCTTTAACACAAAAAAAAAACAAATGTGAAATTGATATAACTGCTTCAGTGTCCACTTATGTATGGTGATCGACATTAATAATTGTCGTGTAACGATCTAAAGACGACATCGACTTAAGTAAATATCACTGCAGCGTTTTCATATATATTAAGGTGAACACATCATCACCATTCACAGCCACGTTTCTTTAAATTCTATACAAGGTTTTAAAACAATTATGTTTTCTGTCACTAATAGCTTATCGATCGCCACGGGAAAAAACTTTATATAGTGACGTCATGTGAAAGAAGGTTGTATGGTTACGTCACATGAAAGAAAGCTGTATGGTGACGTCATGTGAAAGAAGGTTGCACGATGACGTCACGTGAAAGGAGGTAGCATGGTGACGTCACATGAAAACGATTTACGGTGACGTCATATGCGACGAGGTAGAGTGCTAGACATAACTTGTGCAGAGCCAGGCATCTTATTTATAAAACATGTTTTGTCGCATTCCGTAATGGTTCTTCTTTGGTAAACGTCTTGCACTTTTCGTGTTGGTTGAAGCATCCTATATAGTCACAAGGCATAGTCCGCCAACTGCTGTGTGTAGAAAAAACTGCTTCCAACATTAGCAACACACTTCAAAATAAAAACTTTTAACATCCATATGGAACACTCATGGAGAAGAATTTTGGAATTCCAAGAATTTTACATATCTGAAAAGTCTGAGTACAACGACGTATTGGAAACGTAAAGACCTCCAAGTCGCGTAAGCAAACATCCCATGTGACCACGAGGCTGTGGTGTTTGACCGCAAGGGTGAGGCCCAAAACTTATAAACGGGCGTGACTTTCTAAGCGGATTTACGTCAGCTGTATAAATATATTCCACCCCAGTGTAGAATATTGAATACGCTAGACCCTGGGAACGCCGCGACGGAGTATGGCCGATCAATAAAAGAAGACCGACCACCCACGAGTCGTCTCCAACGAAGTCTCGTAACTACGAGGCTGCTCCGCGCACTGATACGGAACACAAACAAGAGGGAAACAGAGCCGCGTGTAGCGATACTAAGAAAACACGCGCGTACAATGGCAACGCGTCTTAGCGGTAGTCGAGGGGGCATGAGTTATGTTCCAGGCGTCAAACCGGAGCCCCGGCGGGCAGGGTTTTTTTTTGTCTCGCTGTTTGGTGACGCAGCTGACGCGCTAGGCGCGAATGTTCCATAGAAAACGATTTGCCTCACTTGGAGCGTATGTAAATACGATCAAAGAGAGCTTGACGACACGCCGCTAGCTTCGTCACCGCCGCTGACGCTGGGCGACGCCAGGGAACGCCAAGCCAGGTGGCGGCCAAGCGCGCAGTCGTCGGATTATCCAGTGTTAAATGCAACGAAAACACCGCGATATCTACATCACAGACGCCGGCGTAATGTCACTGGGAATCACATTCAAACGGGTGGGTGGGTCGACAGAGTTTGGAAGAAGATGCATCATAATGGTTCTCCCGTTTCAAATTAAACTGTTGTACAATGTCTGAAAACAACGTGAGCACTGCCGGTGACACGCAGCCGTTAATTGTTTATCTTATGTCCGCGCTGCAGATCAAATTGCGTTCAGTCTATTTTATGTTATCTGTTTATCCTTTATTTCCCGCTGAAATGCGGCAGGTTCGGTCTTCGTTTAATAAATACACCGTACAACATAAAATAATGTATCGTTTATTTTATTATCCAACCGGATGTAATTTGCTGCATTTGGTGTTATTTAATCAATGCCATTTACCCACTCATGTTGATTAACAACACCGAACATTGGCAGGTTACGAACTATGTGGATTTAAACATTTACATATGCATAATGTTTTCTTATTCTGTTGAATATTCATTTATGTAGATGTTTGCTCTTAGATGTTTTACGCTGTCATGTGTGTAGTGTGTAGTGTGTAGTGTGTAGTTTGTAATGTGTAGTCAAACATATCACGACGTGTCCTTCAAAATGTATTTCGCCAAAACTGCACCCGACACCCGTTGTGTTACTGGTCTTACTGGTCAGAAAGTCCATTTAATATCGTGTGCCTCCATCCTGAATGAGACACTTGTCGTATGTCGCCACTGTGATGTCGCATTTGTCACCTGTCATTGGGGCCGTGACGTTCTGTTGGAGACGTTCGAGACTGCACTTCGCGACCGCGCGGACGCTTTTTATGCTTACGACGAACATGAATGACGATAATAGCTGCATTTATATTGCACAGCAGTATTTATCTGTTCACGGACTGACAAGTTAACACTGACGGTTTATTCCAGCACTGACGAGTCGGCCACGTGCATCTTCCCATTGTCACGTGGCCGACGCTGTTATTGACTTTATAACGGGCAACGACCGGAGAAACTGTTGCGGCTAAAAACAAGATCGACGGCAGTAGACGAAGAGATTCGTCAATCACGTATTTTTCCTATGAAAGAACCGGAATATAATTTTAATTTCGGCAAAAGAGATATGGGGAAACATAGGCAACGTTGTTAATTCAGACCAGGTTATTTCATATAATACGTTATGTTATTCCACACATTACACGTTGGGCGTGTGGTCGACGGTAATTATGAACTAGCAAAAAATAATCAATAGATTTTTGGCGGAGTTCCTTCTTATAGGTAATTCCGTGTAATTCTGGTAGGTAAAACAGTTGTATAGCAATCAAATAAAACGCATGTTTCTAAACTGCAAAATAACTCAAGAATAATAAATCTTGCTACTATTATTATTTATTTATTTTTTATTAATTTTTTTTTAATTATTATTATTATTATTATAATTCGACCTCGTTGTCTGAGAAGACGCATTACATATAGCATGCTATGTTAAAAAGCAGGTTGTAAATAGCAGATCACCGTTTAGCGGGACCGGCCCTTGATGTTCGCTTACCAGAGTCACCTGTGTTTAACAACAACGAATAAACCACCGTTCGAACAATTCCCGGTATAGAACAAACGTTGACGGGCTGAACATTTGAAGCGCTGTATGCACCCCGTGCTGAGGGGTTATGACTACCCCCCACGGAGTGTCAAGATGTCGCTCCGAGTACACGGCGTCCTGATTTCGTAATCGCGCCTTAAATCAGACACTCGACCGACTTCACAAGCGCCGCGTGGCGACACTCGCGGAGACGCGCGCCGCCGATTAAGCGGCGAGTTACCTCAAGACGGCTAATTAGAACGCACAACGAACGACGTGCGCTGAACGCCGAGAGAAAAAACATTATTATTTCCACGCGGCTGATCAAAGCGTCACTGCTCGTTTGTTTGTCTGGCGCGGCTGGGCCCGTGGCCAACGGCATTGTGGCATGAGCCGGGCTATTGTCCCAGGCCAGGACCTTGTACGCCACGGACGACACCCACGTAGCGGGACGACTCGGCAGTAGACAGGTACAGTCGGAGTGGGACACTCAAAACGCTGCGGTAGAGTTTTCAACGTACATTCAAAACACTACAGTAGTCGTGTTCAAAATACAAAACAATGATTATTTGCGTATTAATTGGTAACAACCTATAAAAACCAGTTGGCGTCATATAACTCGTAAAAACGCGAATTGTTGTTGTTCTATATGTTAAGGGAACTGATTTGTCCACTTAGCACGTCAAAATGTAATATAATATCTAAAATGTATTGTTTCCTAAATGTCATATATTAAGGCTTTGTCACATTTTCTATTTCCATAATGCACTGACCGAGTGCATGTAAGCTTGTTAAAATGCGTTTCAATGTACACAAATGTACGTTAATGAAAACACTAACTACTGCTGTTGTATTTTGAACGGAACAATGTGTTGAACGTCTTACACCGGGTAAAACAACAAAGTCAGTCGTAGTCCCCCCCCCCGACAGACACTACAAAGCGTATAGTTCTTGTGGTGGTATTGTTCTCCCGACAATCGTACGTACAACTACGTCAGCCCAATGCAACCGCGACGTTTACCTCGCGATGTTCTCACGGGCGTCAGATCAGTAATGACCGGTTACAAAGCCACGAGACTCGACGACGTCGGTGGCCACTGTCTACATACACGCGGCTGTCATAATCTCCTTTATGTATCTGTCTATAAATGATAATTTTCGGTTGGATCTGTCAGATTAATACCCTTGCGCGAGTCAGCCCGTGCATGTTGCCGTTTCGACGCCGCCGGAAAAGGTTTTACGACGAACAAAATCGCAGAAACATTATAACCTGGTGTTGTGACATTAGTCATGACTGCATTGGTCATGATACATTAGTGATGACTATAAACACAGTATGATCGCTTGTATCGTAAAATCAAATTATATATAAAATTATATAATATAAAGTAAATATACCCTAACGTATCGATAGCTCGAATGTGTTTTGATAAACGAAATTTATTTTAATAAATTTTGACTGTTATTTGTTTACGAATATCGACTTTGCCGTTCAGCATTGGAGACGGTATCGAGTCAAACATTGGAGACGGTATCGAGTCAAACATTGGAGACGATATCGAGTCAAACATTGGAGACGGTATCGAGTCAAACATTGGAGACGATATCGAGTCAAACACTGGAGACGGTATTCGAGTCAAACATTGGAGACGGTATCGAGTCAAACATTGGAGACGATATCGAGTCAAACATTGGAGACGGTATCGAGTCAAACATTGGAGACGATATCGAGTCAAACACTGGAGACGGTATCGAGTCAAACATTGGAGACGATATCGAGTCAAACACTGGAGACGGTATTCGAGTCAAACATTGGAGACGGTATCGAGTCAAACATTGGAGACGGTATCGAGTCAAACATTGGAGACGGTATTCGAGTCAAACATTGGAGACGGTATCGAGTCAAACATTGGAGACGGTATTCGAGTCAAACATTGGAGACGGTATCGAGTCAAACACTGGAGACGGTATCGAGTCAAACATTGGAGACGGTATCGAGTCAAACATTGGAGACGGTATCGAGTCAAACATTGGAGACGGTATCGAGTCAAACACTGGAGACGGTATCGAGTCAAACACTGGAGACGGTATCGAGTCAAACATTGGAGACGGTATCGAGTCAAACATTGGAGACGGTATCGAGTCAAACATTGGAGACGGTATTCGAGTCGAACACTGGAGACGGTATTCGAGTCAAACATTGGAGACGGTATCGAGTCAAACACTGGAGACGGTATCGAGTCAAACATTGGAGACGGTATCGAGTCAAACATTGGAGACGATATTCGAGTCAAACATTGGAGACGGTATTCGAGTCGAAACATTCAAATCAAACAGCTCATGGTCAAATAAATGAAAACAGTGGTTAATTAAAATCTACATTTGGTCGGTCATTAGAATAAAACTATGAATATATTTTATATTATATCATATCAATATTTCAATTTCTGTTCCAGCGCGGACATAAATTCTTGTTTCGAATATGTCGCGGACATAGCTTACAAAACCTCATTACTGTGTTTAATAAGACACACTGTTCAGAATCTATAACATATTATTATTAGTAGCAGCAGCAGCAGCAGCAGCAGCAGCAGCAGCAGCAGCAGCAGCAGTAAGATTGCTGGCTCCATCATATTTAGAGTGGTTCGCCTTGGAAAGGGGCCGCTTAACATAATTCAAAAACGTAATCTGGATAGCTATTGAAATTGGCTTCGTTATTTCGTTCATTGTTTTATTGAGTGGAAACCAAACCAATTGATATATGTGTGTGTGTGTATATATATATATATATATATATATATATATATATATATATATATATATATATATATATATATATATATATATATATATATATATATATATATATACATACATACATACATACATACATACATACATACATACATACATACATACATACATACATACATACATACATACATACATACATACATACATACATACATACATACATACATACATACACACACACATACATACATACAGATGTTACATTTCATTTCGACAGTATAAGAATACAACTTACCGAAGTAGTTGAATCCAGGTTGGCCCAGAAGCTCCGGATTATCGCCCAACTCTTCCCCGGGTCGCAAGCCGCGCATGCGCCTCGGGTTCCGGAAGAAGTGCCGACGAGCCCCGAGCGCGTTCAGCTGTTTCATCCGGCGTTCTTTCGATCGGCGGTTTTGAAACCAAACCTGCGGACGAGAGAGAGGAACATGACTCGCGGCGAACAATGATGTCAATTTCATGCAGGGGGGGGAGTTATTTTTGCGTTATGATTTCTCATCTTCGGTTTCTCCCACCGGCACGGGCAGCGTGCGAGGAAATGATTGGAAATCTCGCATGGACACGGTTTTGCGGCTTCACCTGCGCTACAATCCGTTTAATGTGTCCGGACTGTGTTATTGTAGCACGCGCTTGTGACGGATCCATTAAAGTATCCCTTCCCGCGACGTCACGAGTTCGGTAATCACTCGCGCCTTGCAGTGACGCGATCGTGATTGCTTCATATATGGTCTCACTGGTAATTAACTTCGATCGACGCTTTGGTAGCGTTTTGGCCCCGCAGTGTTTGCATTCGGTTAGCATTTCGCAGGTCACCATTAGTATAATGTCATGTCAAAACGAGGTTGGGGGAAATAAAAACGAGACATGTAAACGTCCGTTTGTGTGTGTAAATCTCCGACTGTTATCATTGTCCGTAACCGTACTTTGTATGTGCACTTTTCTTCCGTTTGTTTAACTCTAGAGCAATGTCAGTGACGTTATATCGAGTATTAACAATTGGATATGTTCGCATTCTAAGTTGCTGCAGCAATTTATTCCGTAGTTAACATGGATGAAAGGAATCAACGGAAAGAATGCGACACAGAAATGTAACGTAACAAGACGCGACCACCAAACACCGCGAGATGACGCCTGACCCACGCTCCCACACAGAGGGAACAGACAGATCACAGGCAACAGGGCACATTTGCAGACTATGACACTTCTGCTGCGCACTGGCTTAAATTTCTCGTTGCTAGTTTGCAGCAGATGTACGCGCTAGTGACGCATCCCAAGAGAGAACCGGTTTGTTTGGGCAACATTGGGACAGTCTTCCATGTTGATTTTCTCCTAAACAAAACTGTAGTATTTGTCGAGACCGCTACCGTAGGAAACCGACAAGACAAACATCAGTGTATATTGTTTTTATTCAAATTTAATTGTAACTTTGCGTATTGTATGGAATTGCTCGACTTGAATTTTAACGTTGTTTTCAATGAGGAAAACAATGTTGATCTGCGGCCGGGTGAGAGCTTGGTCCCAGGAACCGTTGCTCTGACAGGTGCGTCCACTCGCTGTAAACACCCCCGGCCAGCACTGGGCAAGTGCTTCCGGCTGTGTTGACACAAGTGGCCCACTAGTGGCCGCGAGGCCACTCGACGACGGATCACTGTGTTGTTCTCCCTCGTCAGCACCCTGGTCAAAGGCAGGGTAAATAATCTCGGCACGAGAACTCTCCACCCCCGGGTCCTGGAGTCCGTCTGATCCCGCGTAAGTGGGAGCTTAGCGGGAGCAATTACTCAATTAATCCCCTTTTCTCGGCGGCGGTAATTGCGAGGACGATTACAGATTTCAGCTGCAGCTTCGGGCGAGTGCCCGATCGAATGTCCAAATGAATGTCCGAGCGAGTGTCCGAACGACTGTCCGAGCGAGTCTCCGAGCAAGTGTCCGAACACTAGCGACTCAGCCAAACTTTGCTAAACTTTTACCCAGACCTTTGCGCTAAATTATGACCCAGGCCTTTGCGTTAAGCTATGACCCAGATCTTTGCACTAAATTCTGAACGAGACAGTTGCGCTAACCGGTGAGCCTAGGCGCTAAGCTATGACCTAGACCGTTGCGCTAACATATGACGCAGACATTTACATTCTGACCCAAACAGCTGCGCCAAACTATTACCCAGACAATTGTGTTAAAATTAGACCAAGCGCTGTGGACGAGCCGCATCCAAAGACAGTCGGCTTTAAACAAAGACGGTTATGTGAGACTACGGACCAGCCGGTTATGTGAGACTAGGGACCAGCCGGTTATGTGAGATTACGGACCAGACGGTTATGTGAGACTACGGACCAGCCGGTTATGTGAGACTACGGACCAGCCGGTTATGTGAGACTACGGACCAGACGGTTATGTGAGACTACGGACCAGACAGTTATGCGAGACTACGGACCTGACGGTTATGAGAGACTACGGACAAGACGGTTATGAGAGACTACGGACCAGACGGTTATGTGAGACTACGGACCAGACGGTTATGCGAGACTACGGACCGGACAGTTATGCGAGACTACGGACCAGACGGTTATGCGAGACTACCGACCAGACGGTTATGATAGTCAACAACAAAAAAGCAACAAATATATATTGCGTTAAATGTGGCTTAAGTCGACTTTACGTAACTGTTTCTTCATACTATGTGTTTGCCATAACACCGACATACCGTTCCTATGACATTTTAACGAATCATAACGCTATGTTGAACCTTGCTCAACGGCTGTGATTGATAGAGAAACCTCGTTGAGGAAACTGTGAATGACAAGCGAGCAGCTCGACGTGTGAAGGCGACTGGTGGATTCGTCATCCGCCCACTTGATGTCGTCGCATGTAACCGTGGAACGCAGCCTCGTCGTGGGCCGGCGCGCATTGTCCCGAGACACCTGCACTATTCAAATTCAAGATGGACGCAGCAAGGTCGCGGGTCGAGTCATGTTTCCGAGCCTCGGGCTCTGGCGCAAATGTGACAGCGGCAATGCGAATGCCTGCGGCTTCTGACTGCTGATTCAGCTTCGGATTGAACGGCAAAAGTCGGTGTCAGATTTCTGTGTTGTCGACGTTCGCCCGACAGAATGCAAGATACGAGAAGGTCTGAGCGACGTGCGCGGTTTCACTGACAAGTCGGCGTGTCAATAATTGAATGCTTAAGTTTGAGTGTCAAAATGAAATCAGTGTCAATGTGTAATAATTTTGGTTGTCTCTACATTATCAATGAGTACATTACACAAAAGCCCCAGAAAATGTAGATGGGTTACCAAGATTATGTGATTTGGATGTGAATTTTGAGAAATGGGAAACTCAGTGATAAATTGCGTATTACATAAGACTAAGTTCAAACTATTCACCCGATATCGTCCTGGACGAAGCCCAGACACACCGACTGATACCAAACACACGAGAAAGTGACTGTCAGCAAACAACCCGAGCCTAATCTCCCCCAGGGAGCCAGCAGACACCCGCTCCCAATCCCTTGGGTCTGCAACCCCGGATTGGTGACGCGAACAAACGGGATTCCGCTGATCGAATTGTGTTCGGGTTTAGCCTTAGTTACTTGGCAGGTGCAAACGGACATTTTGTAGTTGTATGTTTGCATAAGTGGTTATTATTTTGCGGTAATGTTCCTGAAATGCGTTGATATTTTATTTGTTGATCGTGATCGTTGATGTGTCATCGCTACAGATGTGTCCTCGCTACATATGTGTCCTCGCTACGGATGTGTCCTCGCTACACAGTAGACACAAAACAATGTTGTACAGAAAAACGCAGTTAGTTCCCAGATTCTCCCGTTCGGACTGCCTGGCAGTTATTTACGTAAGACAACTCGACAGCGGGATTGTGATGGAGCGGGTCATGGGAGCAGAAGGGACGGGGGAAGAACTGACGGGAAGAGCGACTCGATAACCGGGTGCCGGTAGCGGGATAAAGTTCCCACGTGACGTCAATCATACATCTGATTAAACACTTTGGGGAACAACTGACAGACAGACAGACGAAATGGCGGGCTGGCTGGCTGGCTGACTGACTGACTACGGCGACAGCAGAAAGAACAGGTCCGTCCAGCGTCGATGAATTTCGACTACAATAATCTTACAAAGTATCGCTTACACAGATGGCATACAACATTTCGCCACAATGCAGTTGCAAACCTCATATAACAGTGTTCACACAAAGTGTTTTACATTCAAATAAACATCCACAAAAATCGTGAATTACAGTTTCCCTCGTCCGCTGCGTATCATTCCTGAATACGACATAGACAGGCGTAAAGTATAACAGTTATAACACATATATTTGTACAGACCATCGACAAGTAACATACACCGAGTGAAAAGCTCTCAGATTAAACACATCCTCCTTCGCGGCCGACAACACGGAAGCGAACCATCAACATCCCAGAGTTGTTGACGATTATAGGACGTCCACCAGATGTCACGCCGTATTGCAATACATGACATTTACTGCGATTGTACACCGTGTCTTATCTCGCTACATAATTCGCCGTCTTGTTACGGCAATCTACAGTCGTCACGCGCCGTCAACTGAGCGTCACTGCGCGGACAAATCTAACACATTTACGAGGTGTGTTAGACGCGCTGTATGGACATTATCGTCGCTGCGACCGAACGCCGGAGTTCGCTTTCCCGGCCCAGCAAAGACTCTCAGCGACGCCGGACGAGGCCGTGAGAGGCTGGGAGAGGCTGGGAGAGGGGACACGCTCTTCCGCCTCCCGCGCTCGTTTCACGAAAAATCAGCGGATGGATTTGAGTGAAGCCACATTGCGCGGTGCAGATCGCGGCCGCTGTCTACTCGGCGTGCTATTGATGGATGAGTCGCTTTTTGTGGCACAACATGTAGAGAACCTCTGGCCTTGGTGTCTGCGTCGCGCCCTCTCCCGCACCGCCTATGTCCCCTGTTCCCTGGGACATATCGCGTGTCCACGTTTAGCTTAGATTCAACTCTGTAGTAAGTAAAAAAGCCCAGCCCAGCTTCGCCGTTCATTGTTAATGTTGGTTTATTGTTTGCAAAGGCTGTCGGGAATATAGTAATTTAATATCGGTGTTATGGTTACTGTTACGCCTGTAGTGTTTCACGATGTGTAGACGCCTGGAACAGCCACTTTTGTAACCACCGAGTTCGTGCCAAATTTGAACGAAATTGTCCAGCGAGTTTCACCGAGCGGCTGTCAAATAAACCCCTTATAATTTGTTTTCAAAGCTCAGTATCGTCTGGAATATCCACTAGGTTGATGTAGACATAATAATAATAATAATAATAATAATAAAACTTCTCTACTAAACCCCCCAGGAACCCACGCTCAGAGACGTGGAATCTGTCAAGTTGAGCCGAGTGACGTCAGACGCTGCGCGGCGTCCACAGACGGCAATCGTTGGAAACATTTAAATCTGGCTGTCATGCGTTTTCGAGATACACGTGTTTGCCTATCGACGTTTGCAGGGTGTGAACGACCGACAGCCGGGACGAATCCCTCTGGTGGACATTAAACGAGACATCGTGCGTCGACTGACACCCAGCGAGCGGACGACTGTCGGACCATCTGCGGCCGACGGGCAAGGCGCGTCTCCACATGGGACGGCACGCGGGGCTGTTGCGCCGACCGCGTCAGCTCATACATCATGGATGCTCGTGCCAGCTGCGCCTGCGCGTGACTGGCGGTACCCGACGCACCGAGCGGAACATATTTCGTGAGACACAGTCTTCCGGGAACGCGGGCGACGCAGGCGCGGCGGGGAGACGTCATTATTCTGGCCCTGACAGATTTTACGACCAATTAGGACCCGCCAAATTTATGGTCGCTCCCTCGATTCATAAAGCACTTTTGACATGGTAGTGTGCAAGTTATGGGTGTTATGTCGGGTAATATATTTGTGGTATGCGTCTCTTTCGGCAACACGCTGTCGGTCCGGACCCTTAGGACACACGCACGAACGTACGCACGCACGCACGCACACACGCATACAAACGCACGCACGCACGCACGTACACACACACACACACACACACTCCGCAACTCTGATGAATTTAGGTGTGGCTACGGTTATTTTATTCAGACATTGCGTTTTACTTGTTGCTCCGCAATCGTTTATTTTCAGAATTTCACACAAGTTTTTGTTCGGTTTGTTCCAAAATGACAGTCTACTAAAATAAGAAGAATTGTGTGACATGTAGAGGCCACTGCTGTGCATCCTGCTTACGTGAACTTAGTAGTTTTGTCCTTGGGAAAGTAGTCGCATGAACGCATAACTGTCAATCAGTAAAACAACACACAAAAATTGCACTCTTCATCGTCAAAGTTTGTCGCCGGTACATTTTCAATGATAGTTTTTAAGGATGCCGTTATTTGAGCGTGCCGCGATCAGGTGACGCTCTTCCATTTCGCGTGGGTCCATAAGTCGCAGACTTACGCTTCGTCGCTCCATTGTCGAAGCATTTATTTAGATTTATTTGCCGGGCGCTTTCACGGCCGGGCTGCCGATCGACTGTCGCTCCGTGTCGCTGGACCCCGCTGAGCTGATTGACGCCGTCTCATCGCCCGAGTCGGACACCCTGTCCGGGTCGCCGGATTTCACGACGTTGTCAGTGTCCCGGGTTCCCTGTTGTCCTCAGCGCTCCGGGGGGCGTTTTCGTTTCCCCGTCAACACAGACGCTACACGACAGGCGTTCGTTGCGCTGGCGTTCGTTAACTGCCGCGACATGCTGGTTCGTCTTTTGCGGTTACCGGAAGCGGCGTCCAACCGCAAGTTTACGCAAAATTTAATGCCGAGTATCAGTGACGATGCAACGCTACACACAGATTCGGTTGCATTAGAGCCGAGTGTTCTGCTGCATTTAAAGGAGCATTCGTTTCGGCCCGCCACAATCCGGTCAGGCTGTCGGCCCGACGAGGTGTATGACTAATGCGACCAATCGTTACCGGCTTCATAACATAACTCGTAATCACCAACGAGTTAATAACCTTTGTGGACACCGCAAGCTCAGCGATCCACAAATTAAGTTAATTTTCAAGACATGAATTTCAGACATCCGCATCCGGTCTGTATACGAAACGACTGTGAACATTTTCACTAAACAAAACCCGTTCGTATATGAAACGCACTACTACCCCATTCAGTTAACATAAAACAAATCGAAACGTGACTATGCCGACGAATAAGAATTCGACACCGCGAGAAAAACTCTCGCCCGTCGTCGGAGACTCCGCGTCGTCGTGAATGCGACGTGAGTGACACCGACCGCAGGTGTCGACCGTTGTGACGGCGACATCCCCCCGACGTCGCGCCGACGACCACGGTCGGTGCGGTCGCCATGGTTGCCCAAGAACACGCCAGCTATGTTCCTCCACCCTGCTCGGCCCCGCCCCGCCATTTGTCTGCCATCTACAGCCGGTCGGAGAGCGTCGTCTGCCCCGTTGACTGGACACGGTCGTCGAGTGCGCGACACATGTTTGGGCGTCAGAACCCGTTATTCAAATCGCTTTTCGATCGACTGAAGCGACAAAGACCGTGATGCACTCGGCAACCATGCCGCAGGACATCACGGGATTGCAGCATTCCGGATTTTAATCGCCGTCTGTTCTGTCTATCATTGGTGGAAATTTTATTGACGATATTTTGACATGATCTCCTTTTCGAATGTAACATGCGATGTTTACATTCACTATTTTCATAGTGCCGTAATTATAAAAAATAAAATGGTGTAGTTCGTTCGTTGCGGTATCCCCTCGCGCGCATCAATTAAAATGAATATAATATCAAGGATAAGTGCTAGGATGTGTCGCATGCTGTCGTCTGCGCTATCAGTATAGCGTCATTGAGATGTCCGAATCATAAGGACTTCATATGCAGTGACCAGTGATAAAAGTCATAATTTGAAACATTCGTGGACCTACTTTTCACTAAAACCATATATTGTGCTATTTCGGTTATTCGCTTTGGTGGCTGCATTCGGTCGATGTTGTTTATGGCCTTGGTACGAATCTGTAATATTCTCTTGTTATTAATAATAAGAAAGTGTTATAAAATTACATTTAAATACAGTGATTGTAAATAGATCACAAAGGGCAACTATTCCAAGTTACACAGCAGCCGGTGTATCTGCATTAAATGCATTTTCTCTGTTTGTTTTTAAAACCGGATAATTACGACGGCTGTGTTTTATTTACCTTTATCCGAACTTTAATGCGGTAATAATTATATTATGCTTTATTTAAACTATTTTATACAAGGCCTATCCATACGCATATGCATATATTGTGTGGTTTATTTGACCTTATCACGTTATCGCCACCAAAACAAAACGACAGCACCGTGACAATAGAACGCCCGACCAGCTGGCGGTGGTAATTCGTGGCGTCACAGTCACATTCGTGAGCGTTCATGCGCCGATGCCACCCGATCATATTAGAAGGGTAACTTCGTTAGTGGACATCTGAGTGAAATCGACATGGCGAATAAACGCCCATATTTTATCTTCTAATTTCATCTAATGTCGTTCCGATGCCGCTGAAATTGCATTACGAATCCATCGACGACAGACGCGCCATCGGCAGTTTGTTGAACGATTCAGATATAGCTGGAAGTCACCGTAAAGAGATGACCAGCTACAGACAAACCACCATTAACCACCATTATTGTTAAACCACGATGTTACACTATTGTACCGCATCATAAGTTCTAATTATAATGTTAAGTGACTCTAGTGTTCGGTATCGCGTTATTTATTTAATAAGTACATGTGTACTTATTTGTTTATTTCAAATGTATGTGCCGTTTAACATTAAATAAACTATGTGTTATTGAAGCATCTAAACAGTGCACATTCAGAGACCTTCAATAAAAGGAATAAATAAATGATAAATTAAAACAATGATATCGCGTCAGCTACGTTGTACAACTAGAATCGATTCGTCCACCTACTCAGATTTTCCAAATTGAGACTGGCCAACACGTAACGCCCTTAGTTATTCATGTTCTAAATGTTACACGGCGATTATTTACTGAATCTTCCACCGAAATTGTTTTACATTTCAAAATCAAATGATAAGCAAGCTACCCACGTGGCGGGTATTTGGTTCCTACCCCTCGGGTAACAGATAAAACAGCATCCATTCTGTCAACCGCAACATGTCGCATATTTACATAGTTTCAAAACAAGACGACCGTTCTGCGAACAGATTTCCCGTTATATCGCACAGGTGGCGATGTAGCCTTGCCTTGTGGCGTTATACCACCGTCGTCGCCCGGGTCAGGTTCGTGAGGCCGTAAACTGATCCGGCAACCGCCGATACGAGTCGATCCGTCGCCCGAAGTTGACAAGGGTCGTAGTCGGAATGTAAATGAATGCAAGTGTCCGAGCCACAGCGGATCCAGAAGTCACTATCCACTTTCTAACAGTTGACAGCGAGAGGGAGAGGCGCACATCGTTCGGGGGTCAGACCGCTCGTTCTGTGGGGCAGATGCAAAAAGCCACCACGTACCGTGGGAGAATTTGACGCCACAAGGAACATCGAGATTCGCGCGTTCGCTCTCCCTCCCCCTCTCCCCCTCCACCTCCCCGTTCCCCCTTTGTTTTACTACTATATTCAGTATGTTTGAAACCGTCGATTTCGAGTTCATGTATTTGCAATCGCTTCAGTCGTACGTACGCGTTCGGCCGCCAAACTGTCACATTTCAGCCGCCGACAAAAGGAACAGAACCGTAGAACGGATGACTCACTATACAACCGAGCAGACAATGGGGCATTGTCGCGGCGGCATAAAACTCTTCGACCCATTCGCTCCATCGGCCATAACTGGCCAAGATTTAGCGCAAACGACAGCATGAATCAGTCTCTGTGTGGGGAGCCTGCTCGTGGACCCACCCTGGTCGACCCACCCGCGTCGAATTTACCTTTTATTTGTCATAAATGCCCCATGAACTGGGGAATTTGGTAGACCTGTCCTCGTCCGTCAGCGGTATTTGACCGCAGTGCCTCACTCCAACAACCAAAGTACAGTCATATCCCTCTATGGTTATTCGAAACAAAAAACACGAAATATTTGTCGATCATTTACACATGCAGTATTTCGTACGCTTGACAATTTAATAACACATAGCAAGTGAAGAAGTGAAGTTTGTTTTACGAAAAAAAACTACAAACCTCGAGTATCGCTCTCGGTTGCTTAGAAGTTAGTAGTTAAAAATAAAATATGTTTTATGGTTTCAACAAGGTTTGATACATACAAAACCACGTGGAATACGGTAAATGTTTCTGCGCGTTGACGACGAAGAGTTGTTATAATAATACGTCAACTCCAAGGAACGAGCCGCGCTCCAAGCGTAATCGAATATATTACGTTGCGATAAAGGAACGACCGTGGACGAGAAACAGCCCGGTCGGTCTAGGCGCCCGCCACCCAAAGGTTAGCGTAATGAATGGCACGTTGACGGGACGTCTCCAGTCAACGGCGGGGGATTTGTCGGCGGATTTCAGCTGCCACGCGCCCGGCAGCCGAGCGGGCGAGGCGGCAGTGCGTGCAGATTAGCCGCAGATGCGTCACGCACGCGCGGCCCGGCGCGCACGCGCTCGAGCTCGCACGAGGATTAGTGGCCTCTGCCACCGCCGCGACGAGGGCACATCTATCATGCGGACTCGGCAATAACTGACGGAACGGGATTTGCGGACGCCGCGCGCGGTCGATGCGTTTTTCCGGCTGTTGACATCACGAAACGCGTTCTTTGTTCATTTCAAGTCGGATGTGTTTCGGGAAGGAATATTGTGAATGTAGTTTATTGCTACATTTGCAGCTGGTAATTTTTCGCAGACGACAAGTATTTATTTTATTGAAATCACAATGTTATGCTACAGGACAGTTTATTTCGGACTACCTATGCCACAACAGTTCGAAATAAAAGCATTCCGGCAGTGAATACCAGAATAATGACCAGCCAAACAGTGACCAACCAACCAAACAGTGACCAACCCAACACAGTACGAAGACGCGCCTTGATTATCCGCCATGCGTATTCGAGTCACGTGTCGTCGCCGTCATTTGCTTGTCGCGTTAACGCCAAATTAAATTCCGCATCGTTGTCGCCGCCAGCCACGTTCGTTAAACTGTTGATTTCATTAGCTCTCAATCAATTCCATGTCGACATTCGATAAATGTGCCGATTGTTGGCGGTAATCAGACCCGGGGCACGCCACTTGTCGGGCGGTACGGGCGTAACAGGGAGTAATCGTCGGACAGAGAGTAGCGGGCGGGGAGATGCGGGGAGAGGGTCCGCGTCGCATCTGCCTTCGTAGAAAATGTCACACGGTTTCAGTGTAGTGATGGTTGGTTGACACAACGACTTGTGATTATGTCGTTAATGCCACGATTCGATGAAGGTTATTTAAGGGGGGGGTTACGTGTGTATATAATGACCGCGACAATAGGGGAATACTTGGAAGTTCTTGATGGGAGACAGACATACATAAAGACAGACGGACAGGCAAAGAGACAGATATTCATGCATACGAGCAGACGCGCAGACGCGCATACACACATACATGCACACATGCATACATACATACATACATACATACATACATACATACATACATAGATACATACATACATACATATTACATACATACATACATACGTACATACATACATACATACATACATACACAGATACATACATACATACATACATACATACATACATACATACATACATACATACATACATACATACATACATACATACATACATACATACATATTACATACATACATACATACATACGTATATACATACATACATACATACATACATACGTACACACACACACACACACACACACACACACACACACACACACACACACACACACACACACACACACACACACACACACACACACACACACACACACACACACACACACACACACATACACACACACACACACACACACACACATACACACACACACACACACACACACACACACACACACACACACACACACACACACACACACACACACGCATACATGCATGCAGACAGACTGACATACAGACAGACAGTCAGACACACAGACACACACAGATAGACACACGGAGACATGCAACGCACAGACACACAGAGAAACACACAGAGAAACACAGAGACAGACAGAGACAGACAGCCGTCTAGTTAGACAGACACTGTGCAAGGACTTCGGAGACAGTGCAACTGACGAGTGCTATACTTGAGCCGTTCGTAAACAACGGCCGGAAGGACGGAAGGACGGACAATTCCCACTTCCAAATCCCCGTCATTAATCATCCCTAATCAGCAACGAACGCCTAATTTCTCAGCACACTTAATTGTCGGTGTTGACTGCTGACGTTGACTGCGACGTTGGCGGCAGCAGAGCTCACGCGGTCCGGGGCAGTTAGGCTGTCAACAGCTTGCATTATAAAGCATAGTTATCGCACCGTAGTTACACCAATTCCACCAAAATTACTCGCAATTTCGCCCGGTGCGCGGCTGCTCCAGGAGACCAGCCCCTAGGATAATGTGAAACGATCATCTCACTTCGGTGACAATTTTGACAGTGCGCGGATGTTTAGCGAGGGACATAATTCATATAGGGGGATTATAACGTTATAGGACCCAATTTCGTGATTTGATGATGTCACATGCGGGTCGGGTGACGAGGAAGTATGACATAAATGTGACAAAGCTCATAAACGAAAGTACACTTCAACGATTCCTCATCAGAGCTTTTTTCCAAAAGTAAATGAGGGATGCCAGTTTTTATGCAGGGTGATGGATGTTTTAGCGACAATCAAACGGGCTATTCTCAGCCAGCAACAGCCTCAGAAGTGTACTAAATGTATTCCGTACACGCGATAAACACATTTCTTCGGCAGGATTAGGAACATAGTTATCGTAAACAGTTTTGCGTCATCTAGTTTCAAATGAGAAACCGTGAACTTTGTTTATATGGCATTATATAAACCGCGCTAACTACAAACGTTTATCAAAGAAGCAGCAATCACGTGTCGAAGACGTTCCCATTCCTTATAGAGAAGACGCGGTATTCGTCGGAACGCCGGACAAAGGCAGGGACGGCCTGACCGCAACGTCTTCCGCCTGTCAACGTCGGCGCTCCAAGCAAACTAACAGGAGTGAACAGCGCGTACGGCGGTCGAAGGACCACTTCAAACGGAGCCCGTTGACACACGCATTAGCGGCGTAGCAAGGCGTCCCCTGCCCGCCTGACGAGCTGCCAGTGCGATACGTCACGCATCTTCTGCTTCACTGATTCTACATACTCGTGTTTTGCCGGATAGCTGCGTGAACTCTGTCTTGATATGTGGATGCGGTCGTGTTAGGGAATAGCCAGGCCTTTCACGAGCAGACACGACCATTGCTTGTCAGATGGGCGTTGATTTGGGGGTCACGTAGGCAAAATGTCGGATGAATAGCGAAATACCGCCGCAGGCAGAATGACGGAAAGATGGACGGACGAACGACTGACAGACGGGACAGTAATTTCATATATCTACAATAATTATACCTACCCAGTCACTAAGATTAAACAAGATTGTCATTTAAAGCAACCAGTTCAACATGGCAAGTGGACAAGGCAGTCATTGGTTTATCGAGAGTTAAAAAAATATTTGTTTTTCTATATCACATATCTGTAAGTTTGATTGTTAAATAAAAATAACTGTGTCGTGTATTTATCACGCTACCATACTCAACAATGTGTTTGGGCAGTTTTGGAACGTCTAAATATTTCATTGCGCTGCGTGTTTGCGTTGTTCTGAGTTAGACAGGTCAACAGATTGCAACTGTTGTGCCTTTGTATTGAGTCTGGCAGGAGTTGTATTTGAAGCAGGATGAAATCTAATTTTATTTATAAGAATTCCATATCAAGTTTATTTTCACATAACACATATTCACCATATTGAAACCTTATGTCGCTGTGTATACCGTTCCGACAAGCTGCTTTTCTATTAGACGCGGTTCTAACTTTGCGCGTGATATTTCACCAATCAGAACGGTAGTACTTTCGAATTGCATCTGCCGATAATCACGGCGAGCGTCCTAATCCGCCCAGTTATAACGGATCAGCGAAATGGCCGCCATCGCGTGCAAACGACCGCAAAATCCCACGAGATCGACACGGTAACTGACACCCCGATATTACGGCGACTCGACGTGCGTGCACATTCGCGTTGTTCCCCCGATCGCAATTCCCAATCAGCGACCGACAAGGCTGTCATTTCACGCCCGCTGCTTTCTCCCTCCCCCGGGAAAAGTCCCGCGTCCAACTAGATACCACTGGGCGCCGGGCGCTCGATCGGATTCTTCCCTTGTGCGCAGATGAGCGTGCGACACGCCCTCTGGCGGCTCAACGCTGTACCACAGCATATAGCAGATATAAAAACACCACGGTGCTGGCGTTATTGCAAAAATAAAATGTTTTCCTCATTGAAACCAATGTAAAAGCAATTCCACAATGTCCACAAAATTACGATTTGATTTTTATATAAAACAAACTATACACTTTGATTATCTGTCTTGTCGCCGATGTGCAGTAGCGTGTTCTCTTTTTTTAATCAACATGGAAGATGTTACCCGCGTCTGTCGCTCAAGCAGACCGGACTCTGTATTCGTACACCAGGGATCCCTCCTTCACTGACACCAGGGATCCTTCCGTCACTGACACTAAGGATCCTTCCGTCTTTGACACTAGGGATCCTTCCGTCATTGACATCACGGATTCTTCCGTCACTGACACTAGGGATTCTTCCGTCACAGACACCAGGGATCCTTCCATCACTGACACTAGGTACCCTTCCGTCACAGACACCAAGGATCCTTCCGTCACTGACACGGGAACACGCTGCCAATCAGCAACTGGAAATTAAAATCTTTGCGCAGCAGAAATGTCGTAGTTAAAACAAATGCCCTCTTCCTTTTGAATAACTATTTTTTTCAGCGCGCAAAATTATTTCAAAGGGGGTACCGTGTCAAAATCACTGGCACGTTCCTCGTGTCGAATTAATTCGGAAGTAAAATGGTGATATGTCTCCTATTGGAATCGAACTGGAATCGAAATGCTAGGCAGAATCGAGTCTTCACAAGCACGTAAATTTGGCATTTTATTTATTTCTATCAGTTAGCGCACACGTTTGCAAATATGTCCTAAGGTGACGTTCATCTTTTGTTGGCGCAAATCGACAGATCGATTAGCATCACTGATTTTAGAAAAAAGAATAAAACAGACCACGAATAAATGTGTTAATAACTAAGCACAACGCACTTGGTTGTTATCGATGTTTGTCGAGCGTGGCGTGACGCTACAGGAGTTGTGCAATATGTCGATATAATGGCATCCCGATGTCTGCACGGTCATACTGGGATAT
>BSQZ01000088.1:1827500-1842500 GCA_033239005.1 Lamellibrachia satsuma | reverse complement strand
CAGGTTCCACAGTGAAGACTCTTGATAAGCCAATGGCCTCCTTGTCCATTTGCCATCTGGATTTTTGTTTTGGCTGCCAATCTTGTTAAATGACTGCGGACGTAGCAATAGTAATAAAACCGGCATTTAATTATGGTGACGTAACAACACAAAAATAACAACGCACCAGGCCCTTAGCCAGAGACCCGTCTGCCCATCTTGAAGACGGGCAAATGTATGATGAAGACGGGTAAAATAAAAATAAAAGACGGGCTTTTCATTTTAAAAGATGATATTTTTTCATAATAACATTGCTTGAATTGTCTACGTGACTCTTAGCGCACGCGGTCGTGATTCGACGAATGTTGTCGGTGGCAGAATAGCGAATACCGCCGATCTATAAGACTATTTATGTTTAACCATGACATCGGTTGGAAAATGATGATACTGCGGCTGATCTCTGTTTATTGTAGTCGTGTACGTCATTGGTTGGGAAACGCGCATATGTGGCGTTTCTCAGTGCCTGTCCATTGGCGCTCTCATTTGAAGAAACAATCCCGTGACCCTGATGGCGTGGGGCGAGTTCAAAATGGCACCTGCCAAGCGAGAGTAAGTGAAAAGATGCGGTATATCAACGTTCACTACAATTGATGCCTTTTTTGTAAACGTGAATAAAAGTAGCTCTCCTGCGATTGTCCTGAACAGTCCGAGTCAGCATCCTTTGTTACGTTGGTGGAGATCCATAATGTTGATGTGCTTGCCGCTAGTAACCGAGACACTACTGTATTGTCGCCCACCGCTGGCACCCTTTGCAGTGGCCAAGCGCGATCGAGTCTGATTCAGGCTCCGATTCACATACATAATCGGCATGTAGGCCCTACGATCGGCGGCAATGTCCGGGATGCTGAAATAAGACTCAAACGGCGGCGAACCACGAACGATTAACTGTGCTCAGGCCTCAGTCTAGTAAATTCATTATGTTTTTCTGTCCAATAAGCAAAACTGAATCTGAATGATTGCTGTTTTATCAAAGAAGTAATGTTTTGATGTATTAATTTCAAAACCAACTATATCACTGAGTGCTGTGTCTTCTATTTGTATTTGTTGCGTTGCTTTACTTTTAATGTCAAGCGTTTGATTTGAGTGTGATTGTAATCATATTTGTTTATATTAGACGTATTTGCATGCAAGTACTTAGTCTTAAGATGCTTCAAACATTACTTCCATGTTTATATATTTAAATAAAGTGTCAAGTTACTTTTTTACGAACCTTCTTGTGTTAGTTTGTCTTCTATTGTTATTACTGCGTTTGTGAGAACACCAACCTCGCTTCAAAGCTAATAATTAAGACTCGATTGGGCCAGTAATGGCTAAACCGGACTTGGCCTGCCACTGAAAAAACCTAATTCGGCCAATAATGGCTGTCATTTGACATTTGCTCAACTTGCATTGGTTTACCAGTGCAAAAACCAAATGGGTCAATAATAGCTGACGTTATATCAACCAGCATTGGGTCAATAATGGCTGTTGTAGACACGTTTAAGGTTTTTTAGAATGTTCAAGACTGGCAAAATTTTATTTCTGGCTAAGGGCTTGCAACGCACACATGTACGTTCTCATCATTTCTATAACAATGGTACTTCGCAAATTCACAGATAGCTTTAAATCAACCAAATCCGAAGAGCCCGCTGGAATCGCTGAACAGCGCGCAATATCGTATGTTCTGTGACTATACCAGGTTTGTTTTCGCTGAAACTGCGAAAAATGTTAACTACAAAACATCGTCTAAACTGCGGAATGTCTACAATTTTATTTGCTACACCGAGTCAGTATTTATGGAGAAATATACCGAATTATCCAAACCGTAAATACACATAATTATATATATATATATATATATATATATATATATATATATATATATATATATATATATATATATATATATATATATATATATATATATATATATATATATATATATATATATATATATATATATATATATATATATATATATATATATATATATATATATATATATATATATATATATATATATATATATATATATATATATATATATATATATATATATATATATATATATATATATATATATATATATATTATTTCGGAGGAAATAAATTTTATCAAACATTCCGTAGGCGTAGTGTAAATGCATGTGTACCTAGTTCATGATAACGACGAAAACCACCGGTTAGTGACTATTCGATATTTAGTGTCCGATATTTAATGCTTTTGTTTATTAGCGATTTCTGTCTGACCGATTACATTAATATATTCCGACAGTACGCGTAATTTATTTATGAGGGAGACACGTTATGACAAGACAGTCGAACAAGGGGCTGTCACTGGAGCCATACACTCTATGTTAATGACATCGGCGACACAAACAAGTTTGTGGACTTCCCCTCTCTTCGCCACAATACCCGGCTCATGTCATTTATACTGTCAAGTGCTGAATAACTCGAAATATCTCTGATAGCGTGGGAATACTGACAACACTGGAACAAGATTGTTCACAGCTATGTTTGGTACGTGCCTATGATATACATCGAGCAACATTACTATGCATTTTATTTTAAATGCAAAAAAAAACAATTATATCGGTAGAGTAATTTAATTTAAGGGTTGCAGATAAAATATTGTAAAATTATAATGTGAAATAAAAATAAGCTCAGATGTGATGCGGATCAGAATTGGGAAAACACAAGAAGGAGAGTGGATGGGAGGGGAGAGAGGGGAAATGAGGGGAGAGAAGGTGAGAGGAGAGAGGCAATGGAGAGATATAATTAATGGAGAGGGACATGAGGGGAGAGGGGAAAGAGAAGAAGGAGAAAATAGGGGCGCATATGAAGAGGGTGTGTGGATACATATATATATATATATATATATATATATATATATATATATATATATATATATATATATATATATATATATATATATATATATATATATATATATATATATATATATATATATAATAAGCCTAGTAATGCGTCACAAGCTGGTGTCATAAAGGGAGAGGTTGCGATGGTCCACGTGACGTTGCTCGTCCTGAATTATTCTGCTAACCACCATCGATTTTCATACGACACACTCGGACAGGAGAAGGCCGGAGTCTGAGTGGTCAATCGGGCAGGTGCAAGCGGTCAATAAGACACTGTCTGCCAACTGATCAAACGATGCGGAAGTCGTTGCTGTCGCGTCGACTGTTTGCCGTAATTAAATGCTTGTTAAATTATTCAATCTAATCACGGCTCGCCCCTTCCGCCCTGGCGTAATTCTCATCGATTTACGCGTCAAGTCGCCACTAGTCGTCGCCGGAATTGGCAGCGACAGACGACAAATAATTGTAAGCGGCACTTTAAGCCGGCTACGACTCGCACACCGGAAGCGGTATTGTGGGTAAGCACGCACGCGCAGGGGCGACGCATCGCTGGCGGCGGCGACGACAAGTGAAATCGACACTCGACGTGAAATCGACAGGACCGGAAACCAAAATCGACTAAGTCGTGAGAAAGGTTAACCAATTTGTTGAAATCATCAACAGAACATTATCGCGTTAACAGTATTATTCAAAATGTACAGGTTTACAAATGAACCATACACGCTGTTTTTCCACTGATGGTTGATCGTGTTTTATTTCTGTATTATATATATATATATATATATATATATATATATATATATATATATATATATATATATATATATATATATATATATATATATATATATATATATATATATATATATATATATATCTATATATATATATATACTATATATATATATATATATATATATATATATATAGATATATATATATATATATATATATATATATATATATATATATATATATATATAGATATATATATATATATATATATATATATATATATATATCTATATATATATCTATATATATATATATATATATATATATATATATATATATATCTATATATATATATATATATATATATATATATATATATAGATATATATATAGATATATATATAGATATATATATATATATATATATATATATATATATATATATATATATATATATATATATATATACAGAAATAAAACACGATCAACCATCAGTGGAAAACACGTATATATTTTAAACCTGTACGTTTGAATAATACTGTTAACAGATATATATATATATATATATATATATATATATATATATATATATATATATATATATATATATATATATATATAACATAAGCATAATTATAAAACAAACATCACATAGTTTAAGAAAATAAGACAAATGTGAAGCGGTGAAATTCAATACAAATCAAGCAGACGATTTTTTTCTTTTTGTCTTATAATGAATGAATGGCTGATTGCACGCGCCTGTTGTTCGTTTGCTCCGAACACGGCGTTTATTGCATCGATTTGACGACGCGTTTAACTGGCATGACTTGTCGCAGGTGGAACGCGAGGGTGCCGCATAAATAACCTTTACATTCGTCGTGTGTTTGCACAAGGCGGCGCTTCCTGGCGGGACTGGCTCGAGGTATGGTGGGTATTCCATTTATTGCAGCTCCAGTTAAGTAAATTGTACAACATAACCTTTAGATACAACAAATCGAAATCATTATCATCAAATGTGATAATCATACACCAATATGAGTCTTAATGTAGGGGTCTAATACTCGTAGCTGATCGACAAAAATGTGAAGCATCCAGAAACTTATCTCAGTAGTCTTTATATTATATATTTCTAGTGGGAATGATCAACATTTGTTTTAGAAAAGACCGCGTCTTAGTATTTATTAATAATAAATTATTATTAATAAAATGTATATTTATAATATTTATATATTTTTTTTAAATATGTTTATATAGTTTTAAAGATCATTAAAGTCATAACGCTACATTCAGCAATTTCACAACATATTTGAGTATCAAGATAATGTCAGCTCATTGGGTGGCGTAAGGAATATGTTCCATTCAGAAGTACATAAGAGATATAATTTCCGTCCAGAAGTAAGTCCACAGATTGTCTGGTCTTGTAATAAATCGATTCATTTACCCGTACTTTTTAATGCTGTTTCCCGTGAATTGAAATGGCGCAAAAATATCACAATATCATTGTTATGCTATCGTATATATCACAATCATTATCATATATGATATAGGCCACTTTTCATCTTTTGATTGTATCACCAGGCCCCTGAACTTCAGTATATAAAACAAAAATGTGGGTAATGCTGTATTCCAGCCGGGTGGGTGGGGGAGGGGGTGGGGGGAGGGGGTGGGGGGAGGGGGAAGCAAAATCCATGTTATATGGGTGTGTTTTGTGCCCCAATGCACGTTGATGCACGCAGCGCATTTTGGTAATTAAGGGTACATAGTTAGAACAAGAGCTACGATTTCATTTCAGAGCAACTTTATGTAATTTTCATTATTATTTATCTCTGACTAAAAAAACATGTTACTGAATTAAACCATATTATATATCATGTAACAAATTTGATATGTTAAACGGTGTTGTATTCCAACTTGAAATGGGTATAATTTTTACACATGTCTATAACGTGTTTGGGGGGTCAGCTAGATAAATCCTCACGGACGGTATACGTATTGAGTGACCCTCTGGTATTCGTGCCGGAACAGAAAGGTCGATGTTACTATGTGAACGTTGAGTTGAACTCGTTCTGACAGAGAGCGGCTAGTGTCGCATCGATTAACAGCTGCCAATTAGTTGAGTAATCCAAGTGAAATTGTCGCACAGCCGCACGTCAAAGCATTGGTTTCATTTGTCACGAACTAATCCGGAAACTGCCGAGTACAGCCGAGCGCGGCTTGTCGCGCTTGTCTTTCAAGAGCCGGCACAGACAGACCTTTGAAGTTCTACATATTAAATCGACGCTACAACGCCACATGCAAATTTGGGTAAACGTGTTAACGTAAAATTTGTTGGCCAAGATTATCTGTTGATAATGAATTAGCGTTTTATATATAATATTGTGTTAAGAGTTAATGTTTGTTTTTGCGTTTGTGGAATACGAGTTGTTTACAAAAAGTCCATAAACCATTAAATCTCATTAATGTAACGTGAAAACTGACCACATTCTACATTTGGTTAATACGTTGTTGACATGTGAATATTCTACTCCATATTCTCGTGTATATGGTGACATGAGCAATCTTGTGAAGAGACATGACTTGCAGACGTTACGTACTTTCGACATTAAATCACTTTAACAGCGCACTAAAGGTTCCTGTGTAACGTTGATTTTATGATGCCTCATAATATTTCACACGGGAACGTTTGACAAAAAAACCTGCCTCGATATCTGGGTCACTCGAGCAGACGACAATCACCAGCGAAACGACATGCGCCATTTTGTAAACATCAATAGCAAAAACAGTTTTCGCCAGAGTAGATTACTTTCAAATCAGCACGGGGCAATATCCGCATTAAAATCGCTACTATTTTTTATACCAATGAGTTATGACTGACTACTCATTACAACTGAGAATAAGGAACATTTTATTATATGAAAATTATATAAAGTATATTTAATTGCATTTGCCACAAGGTTTTCGTTTCATAATGTTTAATTCAGCTCGAACATAACATGTTATGTAAAGAGAATAAGCGTATTATTATCACAATGCTGCTCGGCCGATTTTGTGCGTTATCACGCCTCGGTGGTAATACAATATGCGACTGCCACGAGCGCCGTCTGGCGGCAGTAAGGCGACACTTGTCGAGATGATTAAGTGTTTGCTGTAATTAACGGATTGCGACGTGTTAATGCTTGTCACAACGGTGCCGTAATTAGCTGGCGACCAACGCGACTCGGGTGAACACGTGTGTTCACAGCCACGTATTTGTCATCATTGGAGTGTTTGCGAAACATTTTGTTCGACTTCCCGTCAGTGCGTTGACAGGTTAACACAAGTTTGATTAGTTGCTTCTGGTCGCGTCGACAGTGTTACGTACTTTAGAATGAACTAATGAGTTGTAGATCGGTGAGAAACCATATGCACATACACGTTATCCACATGACGTTGGAAAAGTGATGTTCGAATAACTAGGGTAAGCAGCAAACAAAATAGTTAAGTAAACTACTCATACACAAGACGCCATATTTTTATTTTATTTTATTTCTGTATTCTTAGATCCACAATTTGATATGGTAGTAATAAAACAATATCGTTGCTAAACACAACAGTTCAAAAACTACAAGTGTACGTCACTTGTTAAAGACGCATAAATGTCCACGTGGCTGGTGGAACGCATGGTATCAACTTTCTGCCCTATCACGCTATCGTTCTATCGTTTAAGTACCCCCTAAACACCGGCAGGTGGGGCGAGTCAACAACCCGAAAACGTGCACGTGCAAACACCATTGATTATCTGACGTCTTACAAAATGGCGTGTGTTGTTGGGAGTGTTCGAATCAACTGTCGTTTATCTTCCATCTACTCTTGCGATGGCTGCTGTGTTATCGTGTACATACATACACAGGGGGCGGGTAGGGAGGGGTAATTATCTCGACAGATAAGGGTAGTACTTGTAAGTGGCCCGCCACGTAGTAGATGATGCCAGATGGAACGTCCCGAGTTGTTCGTTTCGTTGTTATGTTATCATCTTGACCGTTGTCGTCGTCGTCGTCATAATCATCGTTGTCGTTGTCACTGTTGTCGTTGTTGCTAGCGCTGTTCTCGTCGTCGTCGATGCCAGATAGAATGTCTCAAGTTGTTCTTTGTGTTGTCGTGTTATCATTGTGACCGTCGTCGTTGTTGTTATTATCAAAACTGTTCTTGTTGCCATCGCTGTCGTTGTATGGTCATTGTCTTAATAATTATCAGTCTTGTCTTCCTGCTGGTCAACAATCGATCAGTGTCGCTACGTTTTATATAAATTTGAAGAAACAAACATAGAAAAGAAACGACACATTCATGACAAAACATATTTCAGGTGCTGATAAATATGTGTCACCCGTCAGACGACTTCAAGGGTTATTTCGCCGCCTCGGGGCACAGGAATTCTCCCTAGCACGTTCCGGTTGCGCGGCGCCGAGTTCGGTTGTTAATATCGACGCCACTGATGAGACCTCTGGGAATTGTGGGTGGATGTTAAGTCGTGTTTATGTTTATTTTTGTTTGTCGCTTCAGTCAAGTACTGGTGCCTCGGGGGTCGAAGGTTAACTGCGACAAACGGGGTGTCGCCTCATCTACTGTTCTTCTATAGACTTGCATTCCGTTCCACTTGCCACAGGCGATCTGACGAGTATTTGACGACAACCAACAGCGTCGATTCGTCGTGTGAACTTTACTGGATCAGACCGTTGTTCTGTTGATGTCCATACGGGACAATTTACAACGAAAGAAAATTGGTCATGCAATTTCAGGACGTCAGTAGTTGGCACATTGGTCTGAAAGTCAGCACGACGCATGCGCAACAGCACAATCTCAGTAGGAATAAAAAAACACCCGACCCTTCCATAGGACGTAGTTTTACACTTGAATGACCCCCCCCCCTATATACACAAACACGCATGCACGCTCACAGACACGCGCCACCACCGATTATATCGAACAGCCGGCCAGAGCGTCGTCACTGAGCCGTGACCAGTCTATACGCCGCAATGAAGCTAATGTGATTTTTATCGACTCGATCATTAAGTCGTTCGCTCTTCATTGATGCGTGACGCCCAAAAAGCAGAGCGACACGCGCACGGTACCAGAACTCCATTCAACGTCGACCTGCGTGTGTGGAACGGCGAGCAATTTGAGTTTGATTCTAATCGATTGTTTGGTTGCCCGGCAGTTGTAGTCTTGTGTGTACACGCGTGTACACAATGCCGTACACGCGTCAGGCTGGCGTATATGCTCACAACAGATCAAACAGGGACTTCAAAAGGAAATCGTACTTATTGATGTTATATCTGCGAACAAATGCTCGTATCAGCTATATACGTCAAACAGGTTGATATTTGAACAGATAACGACACACTAAGTGCTCGTTAAATCCATACTTTTCAATCGAAGTAACTGCGTCACGCTACTGGTGGCCAATAACCTTATGGTACTATTACCTCTCACGTGCATGCACGCGCGTACGTACGCACGCAAGAACAACCGTTCACTCACTAAAACTCCCGCACGCGCTACACACGCACGCACACACACTCACAAGCACATGCACGCACACGCACGCACGCACGCACATACACGCACACACGCACGTACACACACCTGTTGGTATTCAGTAGCGAGAAAGGTGCTCCAAGTTTAAGCTATAAACGTACTGCACAAAGTGACGTCGCTGATTCGTTCATCCTACTGGGAAGCTGACTGTCCCCATTGTATAGTCATAGACATGTAACGTCTACTAACGTGTAACACTGTCGGACAGTGCAGACGGGCGCAGACAACGAAATCCCAAATGGTGGACCATCTGACCTATAAAAGCGCTCATACTCGGCTTATTCCAGTACAATAGGAAGCATTTAAAAAAGAAACCTCTTTCTTTATTTGGACAATAGACGCGTAGACTTGCCCATATTAATACCATATCATCATTATTGTTTGCTAATATGTCACATTGCTTAAAGAAATAACACTTACCGGTGCTTCCGTAGCGGCTGTTCAAATAATCCTCCTTACAAATGAATCGATTCTCGTCGATTACATACAGCTCCTCGCCTGTCGACAACTGCTTGCGACACATGACACACGTGAAACACTTGAGATGGAAGACCTTGTTGCGGGCCCGTCGTACCAGGTCGTTAGGGGAGATTCCCAGCGAACAGCCTCCGCACTTCGTCCCAAACCGCCTGCAACATAACACTCGACATTGAACGAACGGCGACGGCGCGCATAATACTAAACGAATCACAGCGTAACTTAAGTAAAGTTCGTGCGAAAGGAAGTCCATCAAAGAATGACTAGAACGACGTAACGTACCACCCATAACACGAAAGGCTTAGATATGCTGAACGTACAACTGTAGAGAACAGTATACTGCAAAATACACATTGGCTTTCAATTGGTCGCTGCTGCTGCTGCTGCTGCTGCTGTTGTCGTTGTCGTTGTCGTTGTCGTTGTCGTTGTCGTTGTCGTTGTCGTTGTTGTTGTTGTTGTTGTTGTTGCTGTTGTTGTTGCTGTTGTTGTTGATGATGACGATGATGATGATTATGGTAATCATCATGACCATCACGATCAACATGATCAACATGATCATCATGATCATGACGACGATGATCATGATGTCGCCGATGATGATGAAGATGACGAAGGGAGTGCATGGATACGATGATAACGACTAAAGACAACGACAACCACTACACAACCACTACACGACCACTGGACACAAAAAGGTGACAACTCATAATGAAACAGAAACGCCGAAAACGAGGCTGCGGGAGGGGAACAGTTGACAGGGCTCAGGCGCTCCCCAGCTGTCTTCCCTCTCCCCGCTCGCTATCTCCCCCGTCAGACCCATCCCCGCCCATCCTCGTCTCCCCGCCCCTTCTCCCGGCCCCAGCGGAAGAGGAGTCGACAGGAACAGATGCCGGAGCCGGAGCGGGTGGAGAGCTTTGTTGCCGCCGTGGCCGATATGATCGGTGGCAGCCGTCCGGCCCGTAGAGACGACAGACGAACGATCAATCATTCAATTGTAGCCGAATGCCACAGCGTCGCTTGTAGTGGTCGGGCGGTCGGGCCACGCAAGCCGGCGACGCGCGGTTCAGGAGCCGGCCAGACCTGTAGAGAACGGGCGGCGACAACCACCGGGTGTCGCATTGTCCAACAACGACTGTCGCAGGCTGCTATGTGACATCTCCCGCTAATCCGTCCTGTGTCATCTTCTCCGTAGTCGCTCACCCGTCATCGATTCAATGTAGCGCTTGTGACTGATCACACGGTTGTTGTCATATGATATGGACAAATAATTCTCGACATAAAACAACAATGAACTCTTAGGCACTTTACAGCACGAGTTTTTACACCGATAACAAATCTCGCAGGTGTCTGTGATAACAGCTCGGTTTGTGAGTCTACACGCAACGTGTTATTTTCCTGTCAACCCCGTGAGCTTTTTTTTATTAAAATACGACACAGCCGTGTCCTTGCCCGTGCATGCAACATCGTAATACGCTCGTGAAATGCTTGACGATCTATTAGTGAAGACGATGTCTCCAACGTGTTGTTGCTAGCGCAACATACAGCAACGCTATGTGGCTGGTGTGATGCACTCTTCTCTTGCACTGATCGGTGTATTTGTGATATGTGTGGTGCTTCTATGATTCGTATTGGATTCTAGATGATATGGTACCTACTTGTCTCGTGTGGGACTTTAAGGCTGGCATGATACGTCTTTGTCTCGTGTTGGACTGTATAGCTGTTCATGGTATGACACGTCTTTGTCTCGTGTTGGACTGTATAGCTGTTCATGGTGTGACACGTCTTTGTCTCGTGTTGGACTGTATAGCTGCTCATTGTATGACACGTCTTTGTCTCGTGTTGGACTCCAGCTGGTATGTGTGATACCTTTGTCTCGTGATGGATTCTAACTGGTACAATACGTTTCTTGTTGGATTCTAGCTGGTATGATACGTATGTGTCTCTTGTGGGATTCTAGCTGGTATGATACGTATGTGTCTCTTGTGGTATTCTAGCTGGTATGATACGTATGTGTCTCTTGTGGGATTCTAGCCGGTATGACACATTTTTGTCTCGGGTTGGATTATAACTTATATGATACCTCTCTGTCGTGTATAGCATTCTAGTTAGTATGACACCTCTTTGTCTGATTTAGGCTTACACAACAGTATGTCTGCATAGATGGCGGTTCGATATCCCATTGTCTTGCGTTGGCATGTATCTCGTACTGGTGGTAGTGAAATACTTCTTTGTCTTATGTTGGTCAATATCTTGTACTACGTACCAGTCTGGTGGTAGTGGAATACTTCTTTGTCTTATATTGGTCTGTATCTCGTACTAGATACCAGTCTGTTGGTAGTGGAATACTTCATTGTATTGGTCTGAATATAGTACCGACATATCAGTTTGTCTCGCTTCACTACTCCCGAATATATCTCCAGATGTGGAGTCGCGGTGTGGTCTTGCTTCAGGCGCGTGGACTTGATCGTCGAGGCAGATTAGGCGTATTCATAGTCCTGTCATCGTGTAACGGCGTATGTGAACACACCCTGCAGACCAGCTTGTTACCCAGCGCCGTGAAGAACCGGTTAGCCAGCTGATATCTTGTATTAAAAAACTTTTTACAAACATGTCCGATAGCCTTCAGTTTGCCAGCGAGTAAACAAATACATGATTTCAACAGTTTTGACATGTCGACGACTGACAGAAGATCTGAAGGCACGAGATGTGCCCAGTGCCACGTAACGTCAACACACTCGTACATCACATGCGTGTCGTCCCTTGTCGTACGGTGTCAGTCTGTCTGTCCGAGTGTTCCAGAGTTACATAGTGGCGCTCTGTCAGAACAACACCTCGACATTTAAGTAAGCGTGTGCTTTCTTCGCCAACAAACGTTCGCGGTACAGTCGTAACTTAGACGTCGGCATCTCAGCCCACCACGGTGACGCCGCGATCTGGGTCAGAACTGAGCAGGATCACAGGTCACGATGACTGTCAATCTTCTACGCGCGTACATTTCACCACATATAACAAGCCGGTTTTAGGGCGCGCACACACACACAGAGCGGCATAGCTATTTCTTTTCTTGTGCTACTTTAAAGCACACTACTTGAATGCTGATGTATGTCGCTTAGGGGTTTATCGGACATCAACAGTTTTATATAAGTGATTCATCCACGGTTGTACGCGTCGACACGTACACTTTATTTATCGACCCAGTTGCAGTATTGTACAACGTACGTACAACACGTAATGTGAAATACGTACACTACATACAATATGTACATTACGTCATGTACAATACGTAATGCACAACACATAATGTACAATACGCAATGTACAATATGTAATGTAAAATACATATTATACAGTACGTAATGTACAATACGTAATGTACCAATACGTAATGTACAATATATAATTACTCATAATTATGGTATTGCAAAGAAAGAAAAAATTAATATTTCAGATAAAGACAAATTGTAGTGTAACGTGTTGTGATACGTAACAACAACATTAATAAAAAGGAAAGTGAACACAGCTGGAAAGTGAATAATTGTCACAATGAGTAACATAGCGCATGCGTTCTATCCTAGGACGTCCTTCTATAGACATAAATTTGGATTTAATGCTTGTGTTTTCTTTTTCAGGACGGAAGCGAAAGTAGACCAAAGAACATACGTCATAAATCGGAGCATGGAAACATGACAAACAAATGTTGATATTATAAAGATGACAACGATAATCACGACGGATGAAGGTGTGTGTGGCATGTGACATTTGTTGTAATCACATTCCAACTTAACATGCAATAATAACTGTTCAGACTGATAATTAATTAATTGGAAACAAAACAGTTTCTATTATTTAACAACTTAACATCCAATAATAACTGTTCAGACTGATAATTAATTAATTAATTGGAAACAAAACAGTTTCTATTATTTAACAACTTAACATCCAATAATAACTGTTCAGACTGATCATTAATTAATTAATTGGAAACAAAACGGTTTCTATTATCCGATTTCATAGGCGCAGACGGACATTTACAGGAACACACAGACGTTTTCCTCATGTTTAATTAAAAAGAATACTGTGATTAAAAAAATCAGCATATTACACCAGTCTCTTTTGTATTTGATCAGAGTACATAAATAATTGAAATGAATTGAACTAAGCCTCGCCGGCGAACATCCCACCGACGATATCAATAGCGTGCCGCTACAAAAGTTATTTACACGTATCAATACAAAATAAATAAACATAACTTGTCACAACAACAAATACCTTCATGACATCCGTGTATAACGGAAACTGCGCTATCGCTTCTGGACCATCGCATCAAAGAGAATAATAAAAACGCGACACTAAAACCGTTTTATCAGCTGTCATCTGAGCCAGTCGTGATTGACTATCGACACTGGTCGTGAGTTAGCAACCGTCCCAGACGCATCCATCTGGCGCGCCAAGATTTAGACATCAACCCCAAACAATGTGCACCCTTCTAGTCCCTGCGTGTTCCTTCATGTGGAACGGAGCGTGGAAGGATGTATGTATGTCTCCTGTCTAGTCCTATACATCCGGTGTACCCTGTTTACTGTACAGACCTGTCAAAACATAACCTCTTATGGATTCCATTAAGCAAAAATGTTATTGTTTCGCCATCGTTGGTTTAAGTTAAATTTGAGTGTTGCATTTGAATGTTGCAATGAATTGAGACACGGCGTATTTAAACACGGATACAGTTATGTGTCGTGGTTGTAACAACGTAAAGCCTTCATTTCAGCTAACGCTTTCTAACAAGCACCGCAGCCTGTACATTTATTTCCTTGATGCACAGGTCCGGATGATAAAAAATAAAACTTGACAACAACAAATTAATTTTATTTATTTATTATGTGAATAATATTTTATCGGGTCGTTGTTGCGTTTGGCGCCAGGTCGTTGTAAGATATATTCACGAAACGTTTTTGTAAAAAGAAAAAACATTTTCGTGATGAATGCCGACTCGTCTAAACAAACCAAACAAACAAATTAAACGTCACGTGTTTACTGTGATCGATTGCTGTGAAAGAAATTGAACCAACGCTAAATTTCTACTTATTTTAATAGAAAAATCAAGTGCCTGATTCGTGATATGAACACATGTATTTTATTTAGAATGAACATTATTAATAGCAATATCGCACGAAGCGATCAAGCACACCGCGTTTTATTGTGTTATCAATTATCCCGAGACGTCAACCAGCCCTGAACAGTTACATACACACATCATCTAAGCAAAGCCAAACTACTCAATGTATTTAGTGGACAGTGGTCAAGAGAAATGAGTGGAC
>BSQZ01000088.1:1752500-1822500 GCA_033239005.1 Lamellibrachia satsuma | reverse complement strand
CATTGTATGAGACGTTTCGGTATGAGAAGATATCGTATATGAAGATTGTACATAGAAAACGTATGTAAGAGAAAAGTATGTATAAGAAGATTTTTTATTGAAAAACATTTTATGACAATATTATGTATTGGGGGAGATGTTGCGTGCGAAGATTCTGTACGAGAAGATTTTGTATGAGAAGATAGCGTTTTTTTACTTCAATTATTTGTTTTAATTAATGTATTACCGTTTGTGTGGTCGTGCGGACGTTGTTGACAAGTTCCTAACAAACCTGAAATGTGCTTTAGGGAGCCATGGTTAATGTTTTTTTTTTGTATAATTTATCACCGTTAAGCATAATAAGTTGTAATATTGTGATGTTTTCGACTTTTTTACTTCGATTACATTTTTTAGTTGGTTTATGTATTGGAATTTGTAAACTAGTTAATTGTAACCCACGCAGATTTATCAATGGATATATATCCTTCAAAATGTTCGCTCATGTCATTGAACCTTGATATATCAAAATAAAGCAGTACCATCACATCCGCATCTGCATCCGCACATCTGCCATTGCTGCTGCTGCTGCTGCTGCTGCTGCTGCTGCTGCTGCTGCTGCTGCTGCTGCTGCTGCTGCTGCTGCTGCTGCTGCTGCTGCTGCTGCTGCTGCTGCTGCTGCTGCTGCTGCTGCTGCTGCTGCTGCTGCTGCTGCTGCTGCTGCTGCTGCTGCTGCTGCTGCTGCTGCTGCTGCTGCTGCTGCTGCTGCTGCTGCTGCTGCTGCTGCTGCTGCTGCTGCTGCTGCTGGGTTTAACTTTTTGATTTAGAGCCCAGCACGAACACGATAAGTCACAAATGACTCTGTTATGCAAGTGAGCCTTCAAACGCGCAATCACACGTGCACCCATGCGCATGCATGCACGCAAACACGCACACACCAAATGTGTTTTCGTCTGACTTTATATGCCCCTGTCATTACTGGAAGCCACCAGCGACGTCAAAACCCCCACACCCGAGGGTAAAACCGCGCCTTATTACCCCAACAAAACTGTCACGACAGTGAAAGTTCGACAAGACAAACGCCTCTCGTTCGGGGTAATTTCCCCCATTAAACGCGGCGATATTTATCGTTGGTTACGCCGCGGCCGCTAGATGGTATCGCCGAAGGTTTTGTTCGAGACAAATCGGCGGCCATTGACTAGGCGGGGCTCGATGGCCGTTTGACGACGCGGCATTGACGGGACATCATCGCCGACCGTCTCCGTCTGTGTCTCGCCTCACGTTGCGTTGGCTTACGTCACGTCACTGCACGGACAGTGTCCGAGGTGGTCAAGTCAGTAAAGTCCATTCGCTCGGACGTTCTGTATTGGTACTTACACATTGAGGATGGTTGACTGAGAAGGGGTAATTTAAAAATGAGGCGCGCGCGAGGGAGAGAGAGAGAGAGAGAGAATGGGGGAGAGAGAGGGGAGGGAGGGAGAGGGACGGAGTGAATTATATCACATGGATCAACAATTGTGCACCTTGTGGAGATACAACAAAGAGAATGGGGAAACTGTTGGTTGGGAAGAGATATTATAAGTAGGTACACAAACGCGAACAAAGGATATGGGAAGACCTTGGATGTATGTATGTATGTATGTATGTATGTACCTACGTACGTACATACGTACGTACGTACGTATGTATGCGAGTAATAAATGACTGGTCAAACACCGACTCTGCCGTTAACGCTGATGGCTCTGATTTCAGATGACATCAAAAGGAACTGACCTGGGTGTAAATGCAGTGGACCCTGTTCTCCCACGCCAGGCATCCGTCCCGGGGGTAGATGCCCCGGGCGACCGCCATGGCGGACATTCCAGGGGTGTAGTCTGTGGGGGCGGGGGACGGCTCACATATCGTGTACGCACTCTTAACGTGACAACGTTACCAATCAACACAAGAACACGCTGTTGTATGTCTATCATCCATACCTACCACCATTTAACACCAGACATGGGTTGAATCTCCATTGCTGACCATTATTGGGTTTTTATGGATTTATAGGACATTGCACATGTAATGTTTTAGTGTTGGGTGCATGGAATTGTGATTCACTGAGCTCACTCCGCATAAGAAAGTAAACAAACATTGAATAGCGAAACGCTCCCCTCGCGTTTGATTGGCGTGAGATGGCCTGTCCGCCTGAGTGTTTGCGTGTCTGTCTGTCTGCCTTTGTCTCTCCTTCTCTCTCTCTCTCTCTGTCTCTCGTGCTCTCTCTGTCTGTCTGTCTGTCTGTCTGTCTGTCTGTCTGTCTGTCTGTCTTTGTCTCTCCTTCTCTCTATCTGTCTCTCGTGCTCTCTTTCTCTGTCTGTTTGTCTATCTATCTGTCTGTCTGTCTGTCTGTCTGTATGTATGTATGTCTGTCTGTCTGTCTGTCTGTCTCTCTCTCTGTCTCTGTCTCTGTCTCTGTCTGTCTGTCTGTCTGTCTGTCTGTCTGTCTGTCTCTCTCTCTCTCTCTCTCTCTCTCTCTCTCTCTCTCTCTCTCTCTCTCTCTCTCTCTCTCTCTCTCTCTCTCTCTCTCTCTCTCTCTCTCTCTCTCTCTCTCTCTCTCTCTCTCTCTCTCTCTCTCTCTCTCTCTCTCTCTCTCTCTCTCCCTCTCTCTCTGGTGCTTGAAGGCTGTTCTTCCATCAGACCACATGCTGCAGCTTCCTCTGTATCACAGTTGTTAATGGTCTCTTCTTCGTTCCAACGTAGCATCCTGTCATCTCAACAATTGTAACGTTAGCCGTGTGGGTTGTGTAATGACGTAGTCTGCGCATACAGCTCATTTCAAAGGCATTGTATTTCATGTACAAAACAACAATGTTGGAAATAATAAATAAATGATGGTGAATAACAGAGTACAAGAAAACGATAGCTTTGTTCGCCAAAAAAGCAGGTGTATATTCATATTCAGTGCATAAGCCATCATTTGACAGGCCATTCGCTTTGAAACGTGTTGGTTCCATTGGGTGGTGTTGAACCGTCGTAGTCTTTTGTGATGAGTAACGTCGAGTACTCGTGTGGCTGTGTGCACGTTTAATGCATTGCTCTACGTGTGGTTGTGTGCACGTTTAATGCATTGCTCTACGTGTGGTTGTGTGCACGTTTAATGCACTGCTCTACGTGTGGCTGTGTGTATGTTTAATGCAGTGGTCTACGTGTGGCTGTGTGCACGTTTAATGCATTGCTCTACGTGTGGTTGTGTGCACGTTTAATGCATTGCTCTACGTGTGGCTGTGTGCACGTTTAATGCATTGCTCTACGTGTGGCTGTGTGCTCGGTTAATGCATTGCTCTACGTGTGGCTGTGTGCACGTTTAATGCATTGCTCTACGTGTGGCTGTGTGCACGTTTAATGCATTGCTCAAAGTATTATGTTAAAAAGCATACTAGGTTGTCCGTGATGAACTTGTCGATTTATCTGGGGAAGAGAAGAACAGTGCTTACATTGACACACGCGTAGCTTGTGTGCTCTTATATTCACAGAGCCTACACAGAACACACATGTTGTGAAAATAAGGATTTATATACGAAATTGTGCCATTTTTGGTTGAAGCGATTACATGGCACACGAAGTTGTGAATACGAAAATTAAATTGTCTTCAAAACTTTTTAATCATGTTTTATTGTAATGTTTTTACGGGCCTCTCGAAGATTGCCGGGTCCACTACACGGGAAGCCACCACTTTCGTTTGTCTGGTCCAGTGGTCTTATCTCTGCACAAGGCAACATTAACATCGCGGCTGACGATAGAACAAACAATGTCTGTCGGTTAAAAGGACTGGAGAGTTGTTCACAAAAAGTGTCTCCTAAGAGAGACGACGAATATCGTTGCATACGTTTTCACTGGTCTAGGGAAGGATCACTTTTATTTTTTCATTGGCAACAATTTTAACGTTGTTTAGTTCTGTTCACTAACTTGTATTTTGAATCTTCTGAAAATCAGGTGTGTTAATATTTAATCCACCTGTTGGAAAAATTTCGTTAAATTATTTCATTGTTTTCTCACGAAAATCAACCACATACCAGGTGCTCCCTATCAAACAGCGTCAACTACAGCATAGCTACAAGATGCTCCCTATCAAACAGCGTCAACTACAGCATAGCTACAAGGTGCTCCCTATCAAACAGCGTCAACTACAGCATAGCTACAAGGTGCTCCCTATCAAATAGCGTCAACTACAGCATAGTTACAAGGTGCTCCCTTTCAAACAGCGTCAACTACAGCATAGCTACAAGGTGCTCCCTATCAAACAGCGTCAACTACAGCATAGCTACAAGGTGCTCCCTATCAAACAGCGTCAACTACAGCATAGCTACAAGGTGCTCCCTATCAAACAGCGCCAACTACAGCATAGCTTCAAGGTGCTCCCTGTCAAACAGCGTCAACTACAGCATAGCTATAAGGTCTCCCTATCAAACAGCGTCAACTACAGCACAGCTACAAGGTGCTCCCTATCATACAGCGTCAACTACAGCATAGCTACAAGGTGCTCCCTATCAAACAGCATCAACTACAGCATAGCTTCAAGGTGCTCCCTATCAAACAGCGTCAACTACAGCATAGCTATAAGGTCTCCCTATCAAACAGCGTCAACTACAGCATAGCTACAAGGTGCTCCCTATCAAAAAGCGTCAACTACAGCATAGCTACAAGGTGCTCCCTATCAAACAGCGTCAACTACAGCATAGCTACAAGGTGCTCCCTATCAAACAGCGTCAACTACAGCATAGCTACAAGGTGCTCCCTATCAAACAGCGTCAACTACAGCATAGCTACAAGGTGCTCCCTATCAAACAGCGTCAACTACAGCATAGCTTCAAGGTGCTCCCTATCAAACAGCGTCAACTACAGCATAGCTATAAGGTCTCCCTATCAAACAGCGTCAACTACAGCATAGCTACAAGGTGCTCCCTATCAAACAGCGTCAACTACAGCATAGCTATAAGGTCTCCCTATCAAACAGCGTCAACTACAGCATAGCTAAAAGGTGCTCCCTATCAAACAGCGTCAACTACAGCATAGCTACAAGGTGCTCCCTATCATACAGCGTCAACTACAGCATAGCTACAAGGTGCTCCCTATCAAACAGCGTCAACTACAGCATAGCTACATGTGTACATGCCGCTAGCCATCCGCTAGAAATTTTTATCTGGGCACAGCGTCGAAGTCCTGAAATGTAGCCGTATCCATGTTCAGAAATAATTTTCCAGCGAGCAAATAATTGCCGAAACGGAGACCGTCTGAAAATCATCGGCACTTCGTTCCTGTGTCGTGGACCCGGAAGTGAACCAGTGAACCGTCCAGTCTGGATGCCGGGTGCAGGTAGCGATGGCACGGAAGCGTCAGGACGTGAGCTCCTTGAAGACTCCAGCGCGTGCACCCTGCGTGACGTAGACGTGACGTCAGCGTGACGTCATCACCCAGGCGTTGCTCGCTGGCCCTTTCGTGTGTGCCCGCAGTAGCCGCGGGGCTCGTGTGACGGTCTCTTTACTCTAAATCTTCTCGCCTGTTTATTGCTGCGTGTCGCTGTCCCAACTCGTCAAAGTGTCGTGCGGCAACGATAATGTAAACGTTGACACTTTTAAATCTAAACGGTTATGTGAGTACGCACAGGACCCCAAGCAAGAGACGGCGCTGACGATGCATGGTGGACAGACACGTGGCGTCTTCTGGCGGTTAAGTTTTGCTTGCTGTCATCCATTACCCCATGTTCGCTCTATCATTAAAAAATACTATTCCTTAAAAAATGGCACATTCACTCAAATAACCTACCCGGATAAAATCCAATATTGTGTCCGCGAGGGTGGCGTCATTACAGCGTAAGGACATCAGTCGGTCATCACATCGCGTTTTGCTGGAGAGAAATTAATAAAACGTAACCCCGTTAAAACTACTTCCACTACTGGTTGTCAAACGTAATAATGCGCTACAGCCGTTATCATTGCATTACCAACTATAGGTTGGTGGGAAAATACACGTGTCTAGTTTCAAAATTAACAATTCAAGTAGGTCCTACTGCAAAACCTTCAGGTGTAAAATGACAATCACGGTAGTACGTATCGACATTTTGAAAGTCATCATTACATATGTTTCCAAATAATCCAAAGAATAATTGTCCAATAGCATAACAGGAGAATGTTGTACAGAAAGTTCAGTTGACTAATCATGTCTCACGGGGCTGTCATTGGGTGACAGGTGAACGTTTATTTAACTTATACTGTGACGTCATATTAGCTATTGTGTCGCGGTCTCGCGTGTGCCGAGAAATCGCGAGACATGGCTTGCTTTCGGGTCGCTAACCCCGACAGTGATGTGTGAGGGGTGTGGATATCGCACCATCTAGTCGACTTTAATTGACATTAAAATAACGAACAGCGAGATCCACAGCAACGACTCGACTAACGTAATCTATGGCGGCCTGATAAGAGTAGTGACGTCATAGCAGGCGCCCTCTGGTCTTACGCCAACGCATTTGGACAGATCTGTTTTTAGCACATTGAACGTGAATCTATCAGCTCAGTTCACATTGAAACAGTGCAGGCATTATTTGTGGAATTCATTTATTTGAAAATGTCGTTGAAAGACTAGAAAACACGTGAAAACTATTGTATAATTATTGCCGAATCATGCATTGTGGGGGTATAAATTGTTATTAAAAATACTGCGTGGCCTTTATTATAACAAGGGTTACTGTTATTACTTCATTCTATATACACAGTATCCTTAGCTATGCATGAAATAAAGGTACATATAAAATAAAATGTGTCAGGACAGCCTGACAACACGTTTCTATAATACTATCATCCGATAACATGAATAATTAAATAATTATACTTCATGTTATTATTTGATATTTCAAACTATACTGCTACATTGTCATGTTGTAGAAAAAGCTATCTAAAAAAAGCTATCTAAACCATCTTTCGCTTGTTTCTCCGTGTGCACAGACAGTCAGTGAACACTGTCTGAGGTTTTATTGTGTTGTTATTTGATGCCATACCATTGTAACGTGTCATACCATTGTAACGTGCACGTCGTTGGATCTCCTGGTCTTCTGATTCAACACTTTCGCGTTATGTCCCAGCGAAGTCATCATTCCATGTTGCGTGTCACAACCACCACAGGGAAGCGGCATGGGAAACGAACGGGTTTGTGAGGATGGGGAAGGACATAGAAAGGCCAACACGTAGCCGTGTCTCCTTGACGGGTGCAGTAGCCTCTTACGGCAGCCACAGCCACAGACTGCAGTTAGCAGAAGTGGTCACACCTTCCACGGACAACGGGGGGTGAATAAGAGTAACAGTGATAGAGTAAACGTCGCGACCAGTAAGACGTCACCACCCGCTGGACGACGGTCACAAAGGTGCAACGTTTGACAACTTCGCCCGTGTCTGCTCGACTTGTCGTTGTCACCCGTTTTCCTGTCTGGCGCGACACTCACGCCGGGTGACGCGGCGCCCGCATTGTCTGTGGCGACAGTTAGCCGCCATTGTACACAGGCCGCGGTGTTGGACCATTCATTGACGTCTCGAGAAATAAATGTTGCGGAACGTGAACCGTCGTGGTTCACTTCAGACGAAAGTGGCCAGCATCCGTTAAACTGGAAAGTTGTGTTATTTCGAGAAAAAAAAACATTTGTTGGAGGACCGTTTAAACAAGTTGTTTACATCTGCTGAATCTGATCGTGTTGCGGCCACTCGTCCAGCCTCGGTGAAAAGCGGGCTCAGGACGCGGGGCGTTCTCGCTCTTGGAATCACGCCCGTAGCACCAATGGGAAAACAACTGCGGTGCGTGCGTGCGTGCGTATTCGCGTTCGAAAGCGTGCAAGTAAGCGCTATGCACTCAGATAATCTGCGTCGCATCAGCTAAACAAAATACATCGCAACGAGTACGGTTGGCTACGAATAACACATACTATACCTGAGTTCACTTCCCCGCATTGGTGAATACTATTGATACAACGCACCACAGTTGACACAGTAACTCATGTTCAACAGCGCTTAGAATGTATAATGAAAGCGGTCCCCACGCGAGAATTTGACAGAGACACTTCACTGTTGATAATATTATTGTCTGGCATCGCGTCCTGGCCGCTGTGAACTCTTACGGCAACACACGGCCCGCAGGTCCACGGTCACGGCTGCTTGGATGCCGTTTAGCTCTAGATCAAAAACACACCGGCGACGTTTTTTAAAAGCAATTACGCCGTAGAGAATGGACCCGCACGCCTGCCCCCGGGGGGTGTCAGGCGCCGTCACACCGACGGAACTTAGCTGCCCTGGACCGCGACCCTGTCGATGGGGGAGACAGGGCGACGGAAGCGCGGGCGGTGACGGCCCCTCGGAGGGATATGCGGGAGAGACCCGGCTGGGGACGGATCACTGATTTTCTTCCAGGGTCATTGCATACGAATGAAGTGGCAGTGATTTTTAGACAGTATCCCTTTTAGCATTTTATTGTGTGGTGGAAAATTATTTATTGAACATGGATATGGCCATATTTTACATTACAACACTTTCTTTGGATGGTTGACGATATGTGCAGCGTCAGGTCGAGAACTGTTGAGAAAGTAGACACATGTCTATTAGAGAACATCGGTGAATATGACATAGGACATTGTATTTAGGGAATAATACACTATGTGTTAATATCGTGAGAATGTTAACAGCCAGATAACACCACGAGTCCCGGAAACACGAGTAATGTTATCTGACTCACTGATGTTATCTATAACAATCGAGTGACGTCAACACACAATATGTTATTCCCATTATATACCGAAAAAGTAAAATTTGAGAGTACTTTTTCACTGTCTTGTGTTTGGGAACATGCAGCTTGGGCCGACTTCACGAAGCGTTCGTATCGTTCGGGGGGAGGAACTGAATCGGACGTTTGACGAAAATTACGTAAATTAGAACAATCTTAGAATACACGCATAACGTTCGGACGTTAATAGCCTATGTCAACGCGCGTGTTCGATCGCGTTCGCAATGATTCAAAGGTCATATGGATTCTGAGAATGAGGTAGCCGTGTGTTATTTGGATGGATATATAATTAGAAGCCACGATCTTGGCGTGTTTACGCAGAGGCCAGTAAACTTCGGAAAACAATGAAAGAAACAAGACCCTCAGTCATATTAAGTACGTAACACGTTGAACTGAAATTCTTAGCGGATGAGTAGATTTACAGAAAAACACGGTCTTCGACGCTGCCAATATGGCGTCGGCTTTTAGGCGCATGATTATTTGCTTAATGACCGAAGTAAATTAACGTGGAAAACGTTGTACAATGACGGCAAATTAGCTAATAAAGGAAGATTATGTAGTATGATTCACGAATTGATTATTACCGGTGTATGCGAAATGGAAGCAAAAGCGAAAAGACGTGTTAGGAGCGACTGGAGTTTACCAAAAAATAAATTTGATCAATGGCGGGAGACATCGGCAGTTGGCTGAACGATTCGATATCGGCCGATCCAAAATGGGGACAATTTTGAAAAACGAGGAAGTTTCTCGATTTGTCAGATAACAACGATCGAACTGGCCAGTATGAACCAACAAACAATCAACTCGACATACGACACACAGGTCATGCAGATGGCTGAGGATCTGAAACTGTTCGCCAATGATAGAGGACTGGGTGCATTGATGAGTGCAGTGAAGTTGCACAGTACTTACATTCGGCCTCCCATTGATAATGAACTGTTTTTGATTGATTCGGCCGAATATCATCAACGGAAAACAAATTGTTGTTTTGAATGGGAAAGATTGCATTCATTATGCATTGAAAAAAATAACTTATATATTTATATACGCCTAACATTCTATGTATTAATTACATAGCATACACATATATTTAATTTTTTTTAAGTAGCTGTATACTGGTTGTAGAAATGGTTATAATTATTATTATTTTAGCAATTTTAGAAAACTACTTACAATTGTCTTGTACATGTTGTAAAGCGCCACGAAAAATATAACATTGGATCTGGCGCTATATAAAATAAAATGTATTATTATTATTATTATTATTATTATTATTATTGTGAGTCACGTGTTTTGGACAGGCAGGAGTTGCTAAAAATCTCGAAATGTGCCATACGTTTTCATATTTAAAGCCAGTCGTCGCATGTCAAGAAGCTACTATTTTCCTAGACGACCAGGTAACATTATAATAGCCGCAGATGGAACTAAGACTATGTTCCTAAAGTTTGAAAGCCAGAAAACGTCATCCATTAGGTTAATATCGCGCGGTAATTGCCCCATGACGCGCTACATTCTTTCGACGCGGAGTCGCGGAGTTGTCACGATACGTCGACGGCGTCTCCGTGGCTTGTCGCGACAACCTGAGAAATATGACATTCACACTCAATGTAACTCTTGCCTCGGGTCTCGATTTTCCTGATGGATGTAATTATGAGAATACAACGCCAAGTCACGAGAGCAGGTAGATGCATGTCTCACCTGCGTAAGTCGATATGAATTTATTTAATTTCGCATTACGTCCGCCGTGCCGAGAACGCGGGAGACGTAAGGGGAGACGACGTCATTTACGCCAAGTTCTATTCCCAGCCACCTGTCGGCGTCGAAAGACTGCGTCGTTCTGATAGTGGGAAGTCAGAAAATAAGTTTTTTTTAATATGAACATATTATACGAGAAGCAGAGGCAAGCACGACAAAGATAAATTGTGTGCGTGCGTGCGTGCGGGTGTGCGTGCGTGCGTGTACTAGTGCGTACTGGTACTACTGGTGTGTGTGTGTGTGTGTGTGTGTGTGTGTGTGTGTGTGTGTGTGTGTGTGTGTGTGTGTGTGTGTGTGCGTGTGTGTGTGTGTGTGTGTGTGTGTGTGTGTGTGTGTGTGTGTGTGTGTGTGTGTGTGTGTGTGTGTGTGTGTGTGTGTGTGTGTGTGTGTGTGTGTGGTGTGTGTGTGTGTGTATTGGTGTGTGTACTTGTGTGTGCTCTGATGTGTACTGTGTGTACTGGTGTCTGTACTGATGTGTTCTGGTGTGTATGTGTACATGTGTTTATACTAGTATGTGTACTGGTGTGTGTGTACTGATGCATACTAGTGTATGTACTGGTGTGCGTATTGGTGTGTATGTACTGGTGTGTGTATTGGGATGTGTACCGGTGTGTGTACTGGTGTGTGTATTGGTATATGTACTGGTGTGTGTATTTTTTTGCGTACTGGTGTGAGTACTGTTGTGTGTATTGGTGTGTGTATTGGTGTGTGTACTGGTGTGTGTATTGGTGTGTGTACTAGTGTGTGTACTGCTGTTTATATTGGTGTGTGTACTGGCGTATGTACTGGTGTGTGTACTGGTGTGTGTATTTATTGGTGTGTCTACTGGTATGAGTACTGGTGTGTATACTAGTGTGTGTGTGTTTGTGTGTGTACTGGTGTGTGTACTGGTGTGTGTGCATATGTGTTCTGGTTTGTGGTTTCTGGTGTGTATGTGTACATGTGTGTATACTAGTATGTGTACTGGTGTGTGTGTACTGATGCATACTAGTGTATGTACTGGTGTGTGTATTGGTGTGTGTGTGTGTGTGTATGTGTGTGTGTGTGTGTGTGTGTGTGTGTGTGTGTGTGTGTGTGTGTGTATGTGTGTGTGCGTGTGCGTGTGCGTGTGCGTGTGCGTGTGTGTGTGTGTGTGTACTGGTGTGTGTACTGGTGTGTGTATTGGTACGTGTACTGGTGTGTGTATTGGTGTGCGTACTGGTGTGAGTACTGGTGTGTGTACTGGTGTGTGTATTTGTGTGTGTATTGGTGTGTGTACTTGTATGTGTACTGGTATGAGTACTGGTGTGTGTATACTAGTGTGTACGTACTGGTGTGTGTGCTGGTGTGTGTGTGTGTATGCGTGTGCGTGTGCGTTTGCGTGTGCGTGTGCGTGTGTGTGTATACTGGTATGTGTTTGTGTTTGTGTGTGTATTGGTGTGTGTGCACATGTGTTCTGGTTTGTGTACCGGTGTGTACTGATGTATGAATGTATATGCTACGAATAGCTAGTAACTGCGACACTATACATAAGAAAGGTGTTATTAATTATTAAATATGTTCGACCCTGTACAAAAAAGCTGCAGAGTTTGTAATGTTCAATACACGTTGATCAAAGTAATAATTAGAACGTCCTTAAGTGAATTAGGCAGCGGCAAAAAGAGAAGAAACCGCAGTTTTCAATACATTCCGTCGTATCATTTACATGACTGACTGCAACAGTGACTAGCCCTCATTTAGTGCACTCTACGTGCGAGTGCATGCTTCGGTAGCACTATTGTACATGTGCAGATGGCGTATCAACTTATGTGGGTTTCCGACACGGAGACGTATTTGCAAACTGCCGTATTGTGAGTCAACAATCGAGGCATGTTTACGTGTGTGAAGTCCCGTTTAAATTACAGTCGTCGCATTGTCGGGCGTTCACATAAGGCGGTTGAATTTCAAAGGTGCTGAACTTTAAAATTAAATTTCAATCTGTCAAACTGTCTACTTATCAATTTAACCCCTTTAACGGTGGACACGAAGCAGCTCAGAGTACGTGGCGACGTTCGGAATCATGTTGCCACTCCTTCTCCCAACACGCCTAGGCCTTCTCAACTCTTGACCAGTATAATCTGTGTGCTAAGTGACTGGGTCCGGGACAAGGAACACATACACATTTGGACGAATTTTGCGAGGGTTTGTTCAATTCGCCACTACACCGCACAGCCTGGAGTGCCGTACTCCAAAGGCAGTTCTGCTTCTTGCTACGCGGTGTTCTATGTCGTCAAGGACCGTGGCGTTGGCTGCAAGGTAACTACCGAGGTATCTGAATGTCTTTACGACAATCGCCGTAGTTTTTCTCTGGGACAGTTCTCGGTGCATCTGGTGTTGGCCCGCCGAGAACCTGCGTTTCTTTGACGCTTACGGACAGGCCAAATTTCTGATGAGCATCGGAAAAAATATCTGCGACGTCCTGTGCGTCTTGTCGGGAATGAGTCGCCGGTGCTCAGTCGTCGACAAACAGGAACTCACGAAGATTCAATGTCTAAGTAATTTTCTTTGGTTTAAACCTCTGAAGGTTGTACGGTCCGCCATCAGGCCATACGGGAAGGTGGAAATATTTGTCAAAGCCTTTGAAATGATAGTGTAACATAATTTAATAGTATATTCAAATGTGTTGGCGTTGGTGCAAATCTCAGCCCTATTTCGTACTAGCCGACGAGTCAACCAGCACAATTAGTCAGCGGTGTCTCACACACACACACACACACACACACACACACACACACACACACACACACACACACACACACACACACACACACACACACACACACACACACACACACACACACACACACACACACACACACACACACACACACACACACACACACACACACACACACACACACACACACACACACACACACACACACACACACACACACACACACACACACACACACACACACACACACACACACACACACACACACACACACACACACACACACACACACACACACACACACACACACACACACACACACACACACACACACACACACACACACACACACACACACACACACACACACACACACACACACACACACACACACACACACACACACACACACACACACACACACACACACACACACACACACACACACACACACACACACACACACACACACACACACACACACACACACACACACACACACACACACACACACACACACACACACACACACACACACACACACACACACACACACACACACACACACACACACACACACACACACACACACACACACACACACACACACACACACACACACACACACACACACACACACACACACACACACACACACACACACACACACACACACACACACACACACACACACACACACACGCAGAGCGCGGCTTGCACCGTGTACCGCTGCTGGAACCAACACTGTCGTCGTGGGAAAATACACGATCTCTTGGCAGGTCATTGTTACCGTAATCACGTTTTACGGTAATCGCTCTGCTCTTTTGCGAGAGGCAAAAAAATGCCGCGGGGCGTAAATCTACCCCGCCCTTCGTGGGCGACACCGGGCCTTTATCGCCAACGAAACTTCCCCGATTTGTCTGCGATCCCGTCGCCTAGAGTTGCGCTACTTGAAAGCAAAGCTGCCGCCGCGTAGTCAAACTGTCAATATCGCTAAAAGGCTGCGAGACGGCGATGGGAAAGTGACGAGTTACACATATCATCCACGCGGCATCGCCGTGAAATTTGTTAAGCCTATTACGGCGCATTCACTGGGTCGGTGTCTCGTTTCGCGCGCTCCAGAACGGCGAGAGTGGGGGGCGATGTCCGCTGTGACGCCGGTCGTGACAGGGCTGTGACGGCTGCCGTGACAGGGCTGTGACAGCGACAGTGACAGCCGGTTGTGACCGCCGCATTCCACCGCTGCGAGTCGCGTCACTGTTTTCACCGGCAATTTTCCGGAAATTTGCATTGCTGCGTTTTCTGTTAAACGACATTTCATTAAAATATTCGGTCTTCATAAACTCTACCATCTGTTCAACCCAACATATCAACAATGGGAAAACTGCACACTTTTGCGTTCGTGACTTTCTCGTTCGTGACCTACTCGTTTTTTTCTTCTGTTTAACGACGTTTAATAAACCATTCTTTCTTCTGCGTTTCTCACAAATTCTACCATCCGTTCAACCTAAAATATCGACAATGAGAAAATTATTAATTGTCGCGTTCGTGACCTTCTTGTGTGTAGTTCTTGCTTCGGGGAAGACCTAGTCAAATAGCCGAATGTCATTTAAGACAATCTTGTTACGTTCTGACTCCGAACAATCATTAAGTAGACATTCGAGAAACTCATCAAAAAGTACCGTTATTGTCACATGAAGACAGAAACGGAACTGGTTACGGCGTTCCAAACGAACCAACCACATCTGTTCAGATACACGAACAAACGAACCATCCACATCTGTTCACATACACGAACAAACGAACCAACCACATCTGTTCAGATACACGAACAAACGAACCAACAACATCTGTTCAGATACACGAACAAACGAGCAAACGAATGAAAAAGAGAACAACACATATTATGCACGAATGCATCAATACCACGTACACGCCCACACACGTACGCATTCACTGACCTACATGTAATCCGCCAGCTCGTTTGTACGTGTTTAACGCTACGCTGGTGTAATAGTTAACCAAATAGATTATGAAATCACCTTGCTGTTATCTCGATGAACTGTAATATTATATTCCTTTAAACGTTGTAGATAAGAAATGCCTCAAAATACTGAGTTTGTTTGCGTACTACAATACGTACTACAATACGTATTACAATACGTACTACAATACGTATTACAATACGTCTCTGTTGAATGCCACTCGTTGTCACGTGGTTCCTCATTGAGTTTGCTATGCTTCATGATAATAACATAACAGTTTAAATCTTATTGACTAATTTCGGTAAAATCCAAACATTTCTAAGTCAGAGGGCATTGCGGACAGGAATTCGTCGGTCGGTCTAATTATTTTTAATTGTTAATTTAATAATATTTCAAAAGAATTAATGACATGATAATTATTTGTAATATATATGATGTAATGGCATTCATTATGTTTATTTTCTACAATGTATCCTCGCCGTGTTCCTAATAGACGAACCTTCCCGAAAGACTCTTCAGACATTCGGAAAGGCTATTTGTAGACTATATAATCTAAATAGACTATGCAGCCTTCACACATATTTAGTAAATCAAATACTATTCCGATAGTTAGAATGACACATAAAAGAACCGTAGCTATACGTCATAACGCCATCATCATCATCGTCGTCGTCGACGTCGTCATCATCATCGTCGTCGTCGTAGTCATCATTATCGCCATCATCATCAACATCTTCTTCTTCATCATCATTATCATCATCATCGACAGCAGCATCAGCAGCAGCGCCATGGTTGTTGTCGTCATAAGCAATGGCGTCATCGCGTTCGCCACATTTCGGCACAAACACGGTATATCACCGCACGAACCGTCCCGGTAGCCACTGGGGGTTCAATCCTCGGGGTTCGTTCGCCTAATCACCCCTTACCAGACTGGCACCCCACGATGAGCCGACATCTCTACCTCACGCTCTCTCCGGGGTATCTTGTCTCGACTTACCCTCGGATAAATAATGGCCAATCTCTCGGCAGCAAATTCAAATTAGGCAGCAGCATCTGCTGCACCCCGCTAGTGTTCACTCCACGCGGGGTGGACGAGACGACGAAGACCCCGGATGAGGGTAATTTACACAACACCCCGGACGCGGAAGTGTTGTCATTAGCAGAAGTGATTTATTTAGAGCATCTGATATCTGAACGTTAAACGTGTAACTTTCAAAGACGTGAGGTAGCAGCGGCAGCGGCAGCGGCAGCGGCAGCGGCAGCGGCAGCGGCAGCGGCAGCGGCAGCGGCAGCGGCAGCGGCAGCGGCAGCGGCAGCGGCAACGGCAACGGCAGCACAATGCAAGAAAGAGACAATGAAAAGACGACGGAGACGGAAAGAGATCAATACGAAAAGAGAAAGTCACGTACACTGTATACACATGTGTGTACGTTTGCTCCATAACAGTGGCAGTGTTATGGTGCATTGGAATATATAACTGGCTGAGAAGAGGGACCACATAAAACAGAAGTCTGCAAATCCTGTACCTTACCAGCCCACTGCCTTCACCTGCAGCAAGTGCAGCAGAGACTGCCATATTGGAGAGGGGCTCTTGAGCCACACCAGGCGACAGAGTTGACCAACACAGAGTTGACCACCATAGCGCCTGACAGAAGGTTGCCAATGAGAAAAAACTTGGTTCGTTTATTGTGCAAATCGTTCACAACTGAACGTCCCCCTCGACGCCCCCTCCCCCTCAAACCCTCCCCCTCCCAGAACCCCCCTCGACCGTCCTCTCAGACGGTCCTCGCTGAAGCGACGATGCTGACGACGTGATAGGGGATGCACACCTCCAGGCGCCTCGCTGTCAGACTCAGTCACACCTCAACATGTCACGTGTCAACGCTTCCACGGCAGAAATCGTAATGAGCAGAAACGACGGCCTTTGTTTCCCGTCGCTCGGGCAGGTGCAGCCATAGAACCGGGCGACAGAGCAGCCGTAGACACAGCAGTCGTCGCTGTTCCGGTCTCACGTCGAAATCAGTTTCTCAAATCGCCGATCAGATCCGGCTGCAGGTTCATTTCCGCATGCCGCTCGTTGACAATCAGACGAGAGGTCATAGACGGAAGTGACGTCTTTGAGTGGCGCACCAATCAAAACCACCTGCGGGCAGCTGTCGAGAGATGACGGTGCGTTGTCTGCGGAGATAAGAGCGACGTCTCCTCGAGTTCCTTTCTCAACGATTCCGGGCGAATTCAACGACACTCTTGATATAAGTGCAGCTATTAAGAGCTTAGTGCCACGAGTGAGATGACGGTGGCATGCCGTGGCATATGTTAGGTTCATTAAAGCCACTTCTGACGGCCGGACGATTCAACGGCGATTCATCAGAGGTTAATCCCTATGGGTTAAATTGAGCAGTATTTTTGAATAGTGGAGTCCATTTGCGCAGTATTTGTTAAATACTGTTGTTTTGGTTGAGCAGTCCAGTGACAACGTCGAGCGACAGTAGTGTCCTGTAGTGTCCTGTAGTGTCCTGGTCGTCCGCTTCTTATTCTCTGGTTCATATTTAAGTTGAACTACGCCCACTATACATGACGTGTTGCACAATATGTTTGATCTTTTTAAAATGCATAGGCCTAATGCTACAAAGTTTAAATAATGCTACAACGTTGAAATAATGTTACAACGTTGAAAGAAAGTTTATGACGTAAACAAGCAAAATATGGATAATTGGAATGGTATAGATAACACAAGATTTTATTAAAATTAAATATAATATTAAAAAAGCTTAAGATCCCGCAGTAGTTCCAACATTTCACGAATGCAACGTGGCTAATCGACAGTTACACACATTATATTATATTATAAAGAATTCAACGGAAATGTGTGGTGGGAAACGGCGATAACGTGAATGGAATCACCTCAGCTCTTCAAATAAGGCTCTTTTCCTGTAATCGCCGTTCGCATAAATATAATTCTCCACGTTCTGTTAGATTACCAACTTACACTGCTCCCGCGTGGCTGGTCGACGCCCACGCCCTGGACGTCCCCACCCCGGGGCTGTGACTCCCATTAAGGACGTGCGATGTTTGATTCTGTCACGAAGTCACCCTGGGCATATGATAAGTAGCTTAATGTCATCTCATCCATCGGGGGATCAAAAGAAATGCAAATCCGGAAGGTTGTAACATGGACGAGTTAGCAGACCCCTTGCTGGGGCTACAGGCGCCCTCCGACTATACAACCCTTAATTGTCGGCGCGGGCGTGAAACTGTCCCTATAGGGTGGCGGGAGAGAACCGGAGGGAGGAACACAGGGACGGGATGACGCAGGCCGGGCGGGAAGAGGAGAACCCGGACTTCCACAGCACAAATCGCTTCTTGGTTACTGAAATTTTGATCATTAAATTAAAAATATTAAAAATTCGCATTTCCCATTGCGACCCTTCCTTTCCAGGCAATAATACAAAGTTAAGTTCTACCGTTAATGTTGATCCAACTCGGGTCAAAATCCTCATTTTAACGATTATGTGCAAGTTAAAAAATGCAGTAATTATGTGTTCGTTGCTTTACAAAGAGGGCGTTTAGTGAAATATGTGTAGCGTTACTTGGCCCATTAACATTCTACGATTGTCAAATCTTTCACAAAATTCTGTTTATTCGCCACTTATTCCATCAACCCAGAATCAGCCTCATTTGAATACAAAATCAATCAAACCTTTCAAAACCATCGCAGATTTGAAAGAAAATAATTGACGAATTCAAATGTTAAAAATAGTAATGTTTCTCATGGCGTAATATACGTAGTAAAACTTAAATATTTTACTAATAAATGTAACAATTAGTCTTGTCATCATACATATAATATATATTGCGTTAGTAATACTACACCAGCTCGGTGTATTTATACAATGAAAGTCATTCTAAAAAAGGCTAATGATAAATTACATGGTGAAGATTTTATGCACGATAAAATCGAAAGCTGCCGGCCTACAACGATAAAACACCCGCCCGTTCCTCGGCGCCGGTGCCGCGTTTTTGGCGGGTTCTCCAATCTCTATGCTTGGATTTATTTTATGTGTTCCCGCTTAGTCAATACCTACTCATTATCTGGCGTTGTCTTGTACATTGCGGTTGTAGCCGTTTTGTTGGTGCTTCTTTTTATTGCAACCTGTACTAAATGTGTCAACGCCATATCACCTCCGTTCTGGCTGTAGTCGGTCCCGAGTTACTTCTTTTCATAGCAACCTGTAATGAATGTGTCAACTCCGACAGACCTGCGCTAAGGCTGCAGCCGTGTCGGAGGTATTTATTTTTACTGCAACCTGTAGTAAAGGTTTCAACGTTTCTTGCGTTATGCTTGCAACCGTTTTGGAGGTGCTTCTCTTTATTGCAACCTGTAGTAAAGGTTTCAACGTTTCTTGCGTTATGCTTGCAACCGTTTTGGAGGTGCTTCTCTTTATTGCAACCTGTAGTAAAGGTTTCAATGTTTCTTGCGTTATGCTTGCAACCGTTTTGGAGGTGCTTCTCTTTATTGCAACCCGTAGTAAAGGTTTCAACATTTCTTGCGTTATACTTGCAACCGTTTTGGAGGTGCTTCTCTTTGTTGCAACCTGTAAAGGTTTCAACGTTTCTTTCGTTATGATTGCAACCGTTTTGGATGTGCTTCTCTTTGTTGCAACCTGTAGTAAAGGTTTCAACGTTTCTTTCGTTATGCTTGCAACCGTTTTGGAGGTGGTTCTCTTTGTTGCAACCTGTAGTAAAGGTTTCAACGTTTCTTGCGTTATGCTTACAACCGTTTTGGAGGTGCTTCTCTTTATTGCAGCCTGTAGTAAATGATTCAACGCTAGCTGACCTACAGGGAGCACGTGCCCTCGGGGGGATAACACGGACCTGTCCCGGATAGCACATCATCAACGTGGGTGCGGTTCTTAAACAAATGACGACAATGTATTGAGAATGATCACACATCTTTGTCACAGGCACCGCGCGTCGGCGGGACAAAATGTGTACTCATTTAAATGTAGGTGCGAAGTATTTTATGATCACATACGCCACACTTATGTCGATCTAGGCGTCAAGTACTTTATGATCACATACGCCACACGTGTGTCGATCTAGGCATGTAGGAATTTATTTGGCACATAGAAGACAAAGGTTTGTATGATGGCCAGCATTAAGCGTATGCTGGCTTATCAATGGAAAATCAGCAATATTGTCAACACGGAAAACACGTAAAATCCTGTAAAAATGTAAACAACTTACATCTGTAAGATGTGAACACTATTACACGCATGTTACTCATTTGCAGTCTGAGCTACAACAACGTCTTAGGCTGGAAAGTTATTTTGGAGTAGATTTCCGAATCCCAAGTAAAACATTCATGGCAAGTTGTTTGGCAAAAGGCAAGGAAAGTTGTCGTAATTATGTACTATCGTCGTTGCTATAATTAATGTTTATGTGACACCTTGTAATGTGACTACTTCAATACAACAACAACAACAACAACAACAACAACGAGTAATCCATTTAAAAGGACAGGTTTTGTAAATAATTTTCACGCGAATTTCTCATTCACAATTGAAGCACTGCTATCACAGCCTCCACGCCCTGCACGTGACTATATTCTGGGTCACAAAAGGGTCAGATGCTGGCTGTTCGCTGAACGTGCCCATGGGTGCCCATACTCTGACAATTGGTGGGAGGTTGACCTCAAAAATTGGTGGGAAATTATATTGAAATATGACATTATTAAGATGGTGATACCACAATAATTACTTTGAAGTTGGCATTAGGAGACACACATGCGTATGCTCATCCAACATGCAAGCACAGACGCACACGTATGCGCACGCGCGCGCGGACCGCCGAACAATCAAAACCTTTCAACATACCGTAACTTAACTCACCTCCCCCGGTTCCATAATTCACTTACACCGTAAACGGCACCCATAATCGAATCACGCAGATTCTCATTAAAGATTATCAGGCAAATGCGCGGCATCAAAGAGTCCCTCCCTGTCCATGCCCAGCTGTTCCCATCAGATCAACGACTGGTCGGTAAGCATCTTTGTGCCCGACTTCCCGTTTCTCCTCCCTGGAGGGAAGGGATACGTTGCCCCTTTAGATGAGATTTACGCAGGCGTATTTATTCCTCCAGCGTCGCGGAAGGAGGCAATGTGCGTGTAATTGAAACATATGTCTTTGTGTGCGTCTTTGTTTCGTTGTTTACGGAACCATATTCACCGCGCTGCTGTCGAAACATCTAAAAATACTGTACAGGCGGTAGTATAATCAGATTACGTTGTTTGGTATACACGCGTCGCTGTTAGTCATTCTAACCTAGTGATAGGACTATGATTTCTATGCGATTTTAAATAGTCAACAACATGCATGAACTTGTGGTGAAAGGGTAACTATGCTCGTGCTAGTTAATACGCATCTATATATCAGACTATTTCGTCTTACCAAGAGAGTAGTTATTGTGAATATATTGTTCACTCACAGCAATTGCTTGCTTACAAAAAAAACCGCTCGTGTAACGATGAATTTTTTATGGCCTCAGGTAAAACGCGTTTAAAGAATCACTGTGTATCTATCTTGATGCTGTATTTTCACGATGTCATTAACGCGTCATCTGCCACGTTTATATGTCTTTGTCCATATTTCGCAGTTACGTTGCATTGTGATCCCTGACAAAGTTAGTTTTGTTAACATATTGCGTTCATGTATAAAGCCTTTCACATATAAATGAAACATAAGAACATAATTATATGTTTATCTGATTCGTTTCAAACCTTGTTCATCACAGAGAGTGTGCAAGCGGACGTATGCTATCGATATATATATCATGCTGTTAACAAAGAATAAAACCAATCAGTCGTTTCATCTTGTACGGAGAACAATGCTTAATGCCTGTCAGTCGTTTTCATGCAATTATAGATCTCGATCGCGCTGTGGTGACCATGTTTGGAAGCACTATTATGTGTACGTGCGTGAAAGCGTGCAACCGCGTGCATGCGTGTTTGTTTGTGTAGTTTATATAGCCAGAGGCGTGTATAAGATTTAGTCGTGGGTGTTTGCGTGTACCATTTAACCCGTCGTTTCCTCTTTGCACCCAAGGACAAGGACAAGGACAAGGCCAAGGACAAGGCCAAGGACAAGGAAACATAGAAGGTTCGCAAAATAATAGGCCATAATTAGTGGTTTTGCAGACTCCTTGGCTCGAAGAAAGTTCTCTTTTGTACTGCACACAGTTTAAAGTCAATCAGAAGTATACATATCTTTGTCTTAAGGGCGAGTGTTACAATACAGTGGATAACAAAGATTTTAATCAATAATCGTTATTATGACCGCAATATTTGTATTGGGATTTCGTTTTTATTATTAATATCTCCATGTCATTATTGTGCAATAATAATATCAAAGGTGCACTGTCTCGTTGTCTATATAATACAGTTATGTTATGTAGAATAAACTATAGCTATTCTAAATATAGACCGCCCAAATGTGTTTGTTTAATCACCTACAATGTTGTAGTGTAATTTGACTGTTATTTTAATTTTAATGTTTCAACTCAGATATCATGCTTACATTGCCTGTTTAAACGGCAAGGTCAGTATTTATAAGCAGATAACGGCCAAATTATATTAAATGTTGTGGTTCACGAAACCGTATCTGAGCCGTCAAGATGTTACAGTAATGCAGTTTATGCTACAAAACATGAAAAAGGATCAGACTGTGCCTTTAATACATCACGTGATCGGGATCATATCCGGAATACCTACATTTAAACAAGACACGAAGTCGCAATGCAAAATTCAACGTAGTCAGCATTCTTTCTGATTAGTAATTATGAATGTCGTCTTGATAAATAGTCATCTTTATCATAATCATAACTAAATATGTGTAATTGGCGTATAGTGATGACGACTGTACCGTTGCAGTTGACACGACTGTCGTTGGCCCCATCTGTAGTGACACATCTGACACTTCACCTCTGTAGCGCCAGTTACTCGACGGCTAGATAAATCACTCTAAAAAGGGATTTGTCAACGACGCGGTCGCCATGACGACCGACGCTATCCGGCCGTTGATCGACGTTTGGATCATCCGCGGTTTCGCTGCTGTTCAATGTCGTCTGCTCCTTATCGCTGCGCGCAGTAGTTCGCCGCCTTGCGGCACGCTTTTCCCGCCGAACGTGAAAACGGACGATAAGCGACTTGAAAGAGTGGCAGACGACACTGGCGGTCTGGGGACAATGAGTGCCCAGTTGACAAGGGACGCCAGTGACAACTCCCTTGTCACCAGCGTCGCCACAGATGTCGTCGACATCGCTAACGGCGGACGGTAGACCAGCGATATGGTCTCGTCGGCGGTGGCATTTGTCACGTAGCTCCTTGATATTAAAGATGCTTTGTAAATCCTTGTAACTTCAGTAGTGCAGTCCGTGCTTGCAAACGGCGACTTAACTTGGACAACCAATCAAGACTTGGCTTTCTGAAGTCGAAACGAAATGCGCCATTGTTGGTGAATATCCTTTCCACGATATCACCCAAAAACAGAATTCTAGAAGTCTAGAGCGATGGCTTCCTTTGGGATTCAAAGAATGTGGCGCCATATTCAGAGATGTAATATGGTATGGGATTTCGCGTATGTTAGTCAGCATTTAATAACATGATAATTAACCATTATAAGCCATATGACTTATTATATATATTATTAATTTGTTACATATTTCCATTTGTAGATATATCCTGTTGATATATCACTAATTTACAACTTTGTTCCTGTTCCTTAATGATTACGGTAATGTTGTTGTTATTTAGTACAAAAGCATACTGCTGCTCTTTAAAAAAATACACATTATATAGCTATCGATATACATATTTTGAGGTCGCAAATATTTGTTCAATATTGTGACCACACACACAAATGGTACTTACACAACTCACTATCACTTCCTTATTGTTAAAATGACTCGTTCATTTGCTTCAAATAATGATCCAGGTTTTGGCCTCGGCGCTGCAGATACACTGTTTTTGTGCACGGTCAGTCCGTAAGCCAACTCCGAGGTTTAGCCAACCGGAGACCGCCGCGCTCGTCTGGAGACAAGTGCTTTATATATCGCCTTCTCCCCGAGTGACAACTTTGATCCTGGGAGTCAGCCACTTCGCGAGCCGTCGGCTGTCCGGGTCTGGAAGTATTACGTGTGATGCCGATGGTAATCTGGCTGTCATCGCCCGTACCTTAACGATGTTCGATGAAGAGAAATCGTGCGATTACACCGATCACATTAGGCAGAAATTGCTGCCAAAATTGATCTTGGTGGGCGTTTATCGGTGCGAACGAACGCGAAGAGCGAGTTGACACTGGACCAGAAGACACTGTTGCTGCTGTCTTTTCATATTTGTAGTTATTGTTGTTATTTCTGATGTTGTTGTTATTATTGTAGTCGATGTAATTTGTGTTGTTGTCGTTGCTATCGTCGCCGTCGTCGTCGTCGTCGTCGTCGTCGTCGTTTTTGTTGTCGTAGTTTTTGATGTTGTTGTTGCTTTTGTTCTTCATGTTCGCGTTCTTGCTCGTGCCTTGTTCTTGTTCTTGTTCTCCTTGTTCTCCTTGTTCTCCTTGTTCTCGTTTGTCTCACTGGTCTCACTGTTTTCACTGTTCTCGCTGTTCTCATTTTCACTCTGTTCTTATTGTTGTTATTGTTCTTACTGTTGTTGTTATTGTTGTTATTATTGTTGTTATTATTGCTTTTCTTATTGTTCTTCTCAATGTTCTTGTCGTAACACGTTCGGGTCGTTGTTGTTGTTCTTGTTCTTGCTTTTGTGAGAATATGTGTTTGAATCTTTGCAATAGAAGTACATTCATAAGTACATTACAACAGAAGTACATTCATAATTACATTACAACAGAAGTACATTCATACGTACATTACAACAGAAGTACATTCATAATTACATTACAACAGAAGTACATTCATAAGTACATTACAAAAGAAGTACATTCATAAGTACATTACAACAGATAGGAATGCAATTGTGTGAACTAACAACGCGCACGGGTAGCTGCTTTGCTAAATGATTTTCGTGGATGCCAAATTGGTGATTATACGAACATGTCCGCCAGGAGGTGAACTGTAACCAGACAATGACAGGCAGAAGTGTATTCAATGTTCAAAAATAAATGTTTTATTAAGAATCATCGCCGTTAACGTACAACATTTTTCAGTCGTATATTTTCATTTTAATTGCGATGTTATTCTGAAAGAGCGGCTTTATTGTGACAAAAGGATAACTGTTTGATGTGAGAATAAACAACTCTGCCAGTAGACGTTGCGTCAACAGTGTGTAACGATGACGTCAGACAAAGGCCTTGGTAGACTGACCGACGTCTGAGTTACGCGCAGTCGCTGTCAGCTCTTCGCGGTTCCTCGCTAAAGTCCTTGCCGGGTCTTTATGGTCGTCATAACAAACATCGTTAGAGTGATCGAGTGTCTCTCATCAACGACATTACAGCGGGTGTCGCGCGCACAAAGACGACGAGGCGCCGAGTGGACGTAACTTCCGCCACGAAGTCGTTGGCTATAAACACTTTGATGCGTGTTAACTCGGCCACTATCAAAGACGTGATTAGCGATCCGGTTTAACACCGTGAGAGTCGATGGTCGGTGGTCGGTGGTCGATGGTCGGTGGCGGTGGTGGCGGTGGTGGCGCTCCGAGAGATGTAACGTGTGCCAGTATTACGACTGGCGGTACTGTTTGCCGTAATTAACTGTTCACACAATTAATCACGGACGCTAATTAGTTTAATTTTGTAGTGAACATTTCGTAAAAAAATCTCATCACACATTTTTTATGTGTAATATAACCACAATGTTTACAATCGCTAAAGTGAGTCATGGGTAAATTAAACATAATGTTATCCACGTTATCCATGTTATCCACGTTATCCACGTTATCCACGTTATCCATTATTCCACTTCATTCGTCATTACAAATGTATAAACAATTTAATTAAACTAGTTTAATCTCCTCTGTGCTAATGACTTCCCCCGGGGAACGTGGCTTAATGTTGTTCATTTATTTTTATTTCAACGTTTTGAAAAAATATGATTAGTTTTGCATATTGGATAGTGTAATAAAGTGTGTTTCGGTGGCACTATGTGTTTTTATTATTTCTTTTTATTTGTTTATAATTGTAATGCTGCCCAGTGCGTAAAGTGACATCGTGAACCAGCATCCGATCATCGCTTTTGTGAACTAATAAACGCGATGAAGGAAAAGAGAGGATTGGCGCCAGTAGTGATATCTTATTCTCACTAGATGCCTGTATAATATTATTATTATTATTATTATTATTATTATTATTGTTGTTGTTGTTGTTATTATTATTATTATTATTATTATTATTATTATTATTATTATTATTATTATTATTATTATTATTATTATTATTATTATTATTATTAGTATTAGTATTATTATTATTATTATTATTATTATTATTATGACAAAAATGTATAAAGTGCTTTACATACATCTGGGGTCGGCCATTAGTAATAATAATAATGATAATAATACATGTAGTTTTCGTCGTTCTGGGTGCGTGGCCCCGTGCTAAAAGTATTTTTATATATAGCGCTGCACCCCTTGCAGACTTGTTCCAATGCATTGGGAACATTCAGCAAACTACTCATTCGTTTATATCGACGACTGTCGATGACCGGGTACTCGTGTATACACCTGCATGAACAAGAACAATGTCGAGTGAACGAAGCCCGAATGAGAGTCCAACGTTCTATGACCACGTGCCACTGCTACGATGTTGCTCCGTTCAGTAGGCGCTGAAACCCATTTCCCGGCGTCGAGACCGAGCAGGGCTTCCCGTCGCTCGCAGACAGCCGTCTCGCAGACTTAATTAACGTCGTAATAGAACGGAGCCGGCGACTCGAGCTTCCCACGTCTTTAATTAAACCGCAATTAATACGTGTTGATATGTGCCGGAGACTAGCCTTGTCGGAGGTCTGTCCACACGTTGGTCAGTCTCTATGACCGCTGTATGTGATAGCCACTGGAGTCGCGGTCATTCTAGACGTCACCACGCTATGGTGGCGTGAATGCTAGCAGCGTGAATGTGTTTAAGACAAAATTGACAAATATCACATAGATGAAAAATGCTCTCGATAAGCCAACGGCTTCCTTGTCTGTTTACTATGTGTTTTTGGATGGCAATCTTGGAAAATCCTATCAATTTTTTAGCACTTGTTAGATCATGTTAGATATTGATATATATATATATATATATATATATATATATATATATATATATATATATATATATATTGGTAGATGTTGTTCGGTTTTGTTGTATATTGGTAGATCGTGTTATATATTGTTACATATTGTTAGATATTGTTAAATTATTGTATAAATAACAATATTTACCTTTGGTATATATTGTTAAATATTGTCAAAGTTGTATGAGGATGGTTCACTATTTTACTATCAGGGTTCATGGTAGATTTTTAGACAGTTTTGGCGTGCGTCCCTGGAGAATATTTTGACGATGATTTGGCCATATTTCAGGACTACGGCACTAAATACGCCGAGCACGTATTAAAATGTCTGGTGGACGGCTGGCAACACGTACACGTGTCAGTTTTGTAGGATCACTGGTCGACGAAAGAATATACAATTTAATATAACCATATTTGATTTTCAGAAGATTACAAATACAAATGTGCGCACGGAACTGCAAAATGTTGACATTGGCGAAAACATAAATAAATAATGATCTATCCCCACCTCTCGTGCTTGTTAAGGTGTTTCTATATGGCGGACGTTAACGTTGACAGTTCGTGTGCCGGCGTTGTTGATTGTGTGTTCAATGAGAATTCGCTAAACAATATGATAAATTATTAAAACGAATTGTATAAAAAAAAATGATGAATGCGTGCGTGCGTGCGTGCGTGCGTGCGTGCGTGCGTGCGTGCGTGCCATCGTAAGTCCATGTAAATCAACAAATGGCTCCTAGTTCGCCATCTGAAAAAAAAACAGTTATTAACACACAGGCTCAAACTACAATTCCCATCAAATGATAACAAATGATAAGTTTCAGCGCTTTGTCAAAATACGGTCGTTTCACAAAGCATTTGCTGTTGTCATGATATTACAATTTCTAATTTTTGACTGGCGATTTCAGTGGCACTCTTTTAGTGTGTGCTTAGTGGAGAAAATAACCCCGGCGTGAAAACGTTCTACATATTATCGAAATTAAGAAAATCGCAGAATTTAGACAGTTTCTTCGATATGCAGATATCGTTTCAGTGAAGGCTTCTTGACATAATGGAAGAAGAACCAACAGTGAACTGGTGGTTTACACGAGGCAGTGACGGAAGTATTTGGATTGGTGGATGCGACGCAGACGAAGAATAACTCGCGTGTCGCCAATGTAGCAGAAAGTGTCTACTATGTTGGATATATGACTATGTTGAGCCTTACCAGATCTAACGACGAAAGTAAATTCTTTCGATGATCTAGGAAAGTACGCTTCTTTTATTAAATAGACTGCGGACGTTACTCAATCTATTCACACACTGCGTATACTTGGACATCAACCGGATTAGCGACAGGCTGAACCAGTTGAGGATGGAATTTTAGTGAAAAAGCCCTATGTGATGGACATACTGCCTCGCGCACTCGATCCTGCTCCCACGAAAGGTGTACACGACAAGGACAAAACGACAGACCGCAAAGACCAAGACCACGCAGAGGTTGACAATGGCGGAGCTATTATATGAAGACTTAAATACTTGACATTGCTCAGGACAATTGAGATGTGGACCACGTGACCGATCATGATCCGGCGCTGTGGTTATGGAGTGGTCACGTCTTTGTCCACTACAAAGACAGACGACGGAAATTCGGTGACAAAACGGAAGCGAGATCTACTAGATAATATTTCGGCGTAAACATTATCTCGTTTTACGTGCAGGTGTTCGTGTGCATGCGTATGTGTGTGTGCGTGTGTGCGTGCGTGCGTGCGTGTGTGTGTGTGTGTGTGTGTGTGTGTGTGTGTGTGTGTGTGTGTGTGTGTGTGTGTGTGTGTGTGTGTGTGTGTGTGTGTGTGTGTGTGTGTGTGTGTGTCCGTCCGTGTGTCCGTCCGTGTGTGCGTGTGCGTGTGCGTTTGCGTGTGCGTGTGAGTGTGCGTGTGCGTGTGCGTGTGCGTGTGCGTCTGCGTGTGCTTGTGCGTGTGCGTGTGCGTGTGTGTGTGTCTGTGTTTGTGCGTGCGTGCGTCTATATTAAAGATGATGATTGTAAAACTGTTCCAGGACTGTATTGTGTAGTTTCTGCCACGCTCATAGAGCACACACGAGTGCAATCATCAATTTGGAACAGCGAAGTCGTGAATCAACAAAGCGGTTCCGTCGAGCGATCAGCGATGGATGTCCAGATAACAACGTCGTCAGTGATATACTTGAGTCGTCATTTAACAACAAAGCATTAGCGTCAGCTGCAGGCGTTATCGGTGCGATCACAGCTCCTTCACGCGCTTGACGAGTTATCAGTGCGATCACCGACTCCTTCACACGTTTGACAGCGATCGACTCCCGGATAACGAGAGACAGGGCTTACTTTCGCCACGTTAACGTTACGAGCGATGTCGCCTAAAGCTTGACACTGCACTGTGTCACGTGGTTTCTTATTTGACAGTTACCGACGAATTAGTCTTTCACTAGTTACTAGCGAAGTTTTCGGCGGTATTTCATATTTACCCTCTTACTATGTTATTATTTTCGTGACATATTATCAGTAAGTGTTGGTACACATTGATACGGACATAGAATATTGTTGCAGAACACATATCACTATATGATGCTATAAACAAGTAAAAAAGTAACACGATAAAAAAAGACTATGGTAAGATACAACAATTAATTAAACAGGAATGGAACTATATATATATATATATATATATATATATATATATATATATATATATATATATATATATATATATATATATATATATATATATATATATATATATATATATATATATATATATATATATAATTATTAACACAGTGAGTCTTTAATTTGCTCCTAAAAACTAATTATCCTTAGTTCTTTGTGTAACGCGTTCGGCTTAGGAACACCACAGGATCTTAGTAAATGCTGTGTGTGTTTCAAAGGCGAACATGTCTGTGAAGTACTAGGGCCCATGACCAAGTACTAGGGCCCATGACCAAGTACTAGGGCCCATGACCAAGTACTAGGGCCCATGACCAAGTACTAGGGCCCATGACCAAGTAGTGATTCGAATGTCAATTCCTTGTATTTGATTCTGAACTCGACTGGCAGCCAGTGGAGTCGTTTGATGGTGTGCCTGGATGGGCAAGATAGTGACGTCACGACGGGATGTCACGTCTCAGCGCCAGGGACACCCGCCTCGCGACTCGTGACGTGATTCGACCGCCGACCGTGTCTTCGCGCGGGTGTCCTGGCTGTCAGCGTGTTCACGCGGGTGTCCTGGCTGTCAGCGTGTTCACGCGGGTGTCCTGGCTGTCAGCGTGTTCACGCGGGTGTCCTGGATATCAACGTGTTCACGCGGGTGTCCTGGATGTCAGCGTGTTCACGCGGGTGTCCTGGATATCAGCGTGTTCACGCGGGTGTCCTGTATGTCAGCGTGTTCACGCGGGTATCTTGGATGTCACAACATGCTTTTGTACTAAATTCAAAACACTACGCCGAAGTTAACGTAGTAAGCTGCACAGTTTGTTACTTATGATAACCACTTTTGTTAATAATCATAATTGTGTTACGCATGTGTTGATATAATAATGAATGACACATTCTATCATGCTAATATTTTAAGTCATATATAAATAGCGATAATGCATATTTATGCTTGAGTAGTATATAGCATAGTGCACCAATAATAATATATTAGTTATAATCTATAATATTATATTAACAATCAATATACGGCTTGAAACAATATGAAATACATTTTATTCGTGAAAGTTATATATTATAAGTGAGTGTATCGACCGTATTGTTTTCAGCGCACGTTGAAAACACTAAAGTTGTGCTTTGGACGGCGCTAGTGTTTTAAACCCCCTCCCCCCACCGCCGCTCCCCCCTCCGCCCGCGCGGTCAAAACGGGACACCCAAGCACTGCCCAGGTGTTGTCTTCTATCGCCGACAAACGCAGCCCGCATCGCCGTCGACGTCGGAACAATGAAAGCACTGTGAAGCGTAGAAAATCGATATTGTCTTTAGGGCCTTTTTGCCGGTAACCATTCATAGGTGGCGGTGTAAATGGCAGCTTACAAGCGAAGACAGGTTGCTGTTGATATCATGATTAAAGGCCTCTTCATCTATGAACATGCAATCAACACGAGGATTGGCAGGCGCACTCGACGATGGATGTCAAATCATATGCTAAAGTTAACATACCTACGTGTTAGACAGACGCTTAGAGTTACCTAGTTTAAATACACGTTGTTGTTTACATAATACAAATTATTTCCAACCTTCATTTTTGTGATGTTGCGCTAACCTTTCTTTCTTTCTTTCTTTCTTTCTGTCTGTCTTTATTTCTTTGTTTCGTTCTTTCTTTCTTTCTTTCTGTCTGTCTTTATTTCTTTATTTCGTTCTTTCTTTCTTTCTTTCTGTCTGTCTTTATTTCTTTATTTCTTTCTTCTTTCTTTCTTTCTTTCGTTCTTTCTTTCTTTCTTTTTTCTTTCTTTCTGTTTGTCTTTCTTTCTTTCTTTCTTTCTTTCTTTCTTTCTTTCTGTTTGTCTTTATTTCTTTCTTTCTTTCTTTCGTTCTTTCTTTCTTTCTGTTTGTCTTTCTTTCTTTCTTTCTTTCTTTCTTTCGTTCTTTCTTTCTTTCTTTCTTTCTTTCTTTTTTCTATCTTTCTTTCTGTCTGTCTGTATTTCTTTCTTTCTTTCTTTATATTAGTGTAGATGCCCTGACTATCGAGGAATACACTATACGCTAGGAAATACGCGTGGGGCGAGCAATTTTCCAGTGATTAATGGATGGCGGTATTCAAAGTTACGTTATGGCACATATTGAAACTGCAAACCAAATCGGGTGGTCATTGTCAGGGTGGTCACTGTCAGGGTGGTCACTGCCAGGGTGGTCACTGTCAGGGTGATCACTGCCAGGGTGGTCATTGTCAGGGTGGTCACTGTCAGGGTGGTCACTGCCAGGGTGGTCACTGCCAGGGTGGTCACTGCCAGGGTGGTCACTGTCACGGTGTTCACTGCCAGGGTGGTCACTGCCAGGGTGGTCGCTGCCAGGGTGCATGTCGTCCTGAATTGTTCTTTTACGTCCTCAATTGAATGAGACGGGACCAATATTAACGTGATCATCCGATTCACAAGGGATACACAGTTTCCCAATGTTGAGAGCCAGGTTTTTACACCAAACGTTCCCATGCCCTGTCTTGAACTGAGAACTATGTCATGTAATGAGGAGTTGGCAACCACTACACTACCGCGCCTCTCTAAACAAATACCGGTGGAGTTAACAAAATGATGACGTGTACTACACTTAGCGATATGATGAAATTGAGCAGATCCGATCGTTACATTAGGTATAATATAAAAACCACAGCACCAACGTCTGCTACGCAATTACGTCATTCGCGTTCTAACTGACGTTCAACACGCGCAGATTAGGCGCAAGACAAACATCACTCGTGACTCACGCGCCGCGCCGAGACAATATCGCGTCACCGACAGACATCACGACACTTCCTTCATGCTGAAGATATATTCAATTGTCAAGTACGTAACAACTTAAAGAGCGGTGCTGTTATCCCAAACGGTGTGTATATGCCACTTGAATTTTAAAGAAACTTACACGAGATCTGTCAACCGTGCCCTGCTGAACTAAATGTCAACGTAGACAGACAGGGACCTTCTCGCCGTCTCGCCTTATCGACAAAATACAAGATGATAGCAGTACCACAGAAATGTCTACCACATGTTATATACACGGATGACAGAATATTGAACAAGATTTTTTTTAATTTTTAACAAGAATTTGAACAAGATTTTTAACAAGATTTTTAACAATATTTCATAAGACCTAACACGATTTAGCAAGATTTAACACAACTTAAAAAAATTAACAAGACTTAACAGAATTTAGCAGGATTCTACAAGATTTAGCATAATTGCCACCCAAATTCACAAACTCCACCCGGCAACATCGAGAGTCCAACCATTTTTCATCAAAGTATGGCCCCCATTTATTACATTTCTGTAAATTTTATTTTAAAACATATTTGCACTGCTAGCATTAACACAATCATTAGATCATTTGTCCATTCATTTATCGTCCTCTGCGATATGCCTAATTAGTATTTGATCATATCCAACCTGCACTGTTAATATACAATGTCTTAATATGTAACATAAATAATACGATATTCAGAAGAATGCATAATGCGTGTGCATGTGTGCATGTGTGCCTGGGTACGTGCGACGTACGTGGGTGTGTACGTGTTTGTGATGTTGCTGCATTCTTGCGCACTTGTTGCCGGCTGATTGCCCCTGGGCGATATTCGCCAGTCGCTTCCCTGCTGGCTTTCCGTTCTTACGGCCGCTCGTTTGCGTGCCCTGATTATAGGGTAGGACGACAGCGTGTCAGCGCGCTTGACAGCGTCTCCGGCCGAGAGACGGGGCCCGAATACGACAAAGGCGCGAATGAAATATAGCCAAGCGTTGGGTCGATTTCAGCGAGCTCATTAGCCGAGGCACCTGTACGGGCCGCTGAGACGTCGTCGGAGGTGATCTATGAAGACAATGGACAGCCGAGTTGACCGTCTGACGGCGGGGTGCGGGACTGCGCCCCGGGGGGTGGGGTGCCACGGCTCGGATTCTCGCTTTTTACCCCCGCCCGGTGTCGGTGTTTGAAGGCGGGCGACAGGCGGAACAATACTGGAGCGATGTGACGGGAACAGACGCTTGGGCAGAGGAAGACCTGTAATGGATCAGTCTGAATATTAGTCTGGTTTCTCTTGCCGCCCCCTCTCTCTAGTTTGCATGTTTTAATGTTGGACTGTCGTTTATGTTCTTGATTTGTCGGTAAGAATTTAACCCATTAGGGCATGCTGGAATCTGTGACTCGCCGGTTAGAATGCCGGACTGTCAGTCGAGCGGACTGGATTTGAATCGATCGGCTGCTGTTTCGAAACTTGTGTCTTTCGGAAGAAACACTAATAGCTGGTGTCTCTTCTTACTTCAACTTGTGTCTGTGCCATAGAAGATCAAATGTCCCACACAAGGAAATGGAAACAAAACCTGTGATCTTGATCTACAAAAACCCATTCGGGCGCTGTAAAAAAATCTTGTGTGTGTAAGCTTTTTCTCATTCTTCTTCTTCTTCTTCTTCTTCTTCTTCTTCTTCTTCTCCTTTTCCTTCTCCTTCTCCGTCTCATTTTCGTTCTCCTTATTCTTCTAATTTTTATTTTTATTCTTCTTCTTCTTCTTCTTCTCCTTCTCCTTCTCCTTCTCTTTCTCCTTCTCCTTCTCCTTCTCCTTCTCCTTCTCCTTCTTCTCCTTCTCCTTCTCCTTCTCCTCCTTCTCCTCATTCTCCTTCTCCTTCTCCTTCTTCTTCTTCTTCTTCATTTTCTTCTTCTACTTATGTCGTTATCGTTATTGTTATCGTCGTCATCACCATCATCATTATCATGCAGCCCCTGGGTTTAGCCCCCTCCCAAAATCGGATAGAACACGGCGTTTGCTGCAGCCACTTCCAACATCGCCGCTGCTTATCATCTATATTAATTAAGTCCGTCGCTATCGCTGGCGGCGTCACGCACCGGTGCATCGGGTAACATACCGACACCGTAGTCACAAGTCTCCGACAAGCCGCAAAGTAAAAAAGACAAGGTTGACTTGAACCGTCTGAACTATCATAAATAGACGGAAACGTCGCACAAAGACCACCCTGACGTGTCATAACTCTGCCGTCGCCGTTCGCCCAGCCCGAGGGCTTATTATGCATTCACCGCTTTGTAGGGGTGAGTTTTTCTTTAAACTTAAAAGCGGTATGCTAGACAACCATATAAATCAATACCTTTGAATGTTTACACAGTTTTTACACATTTCTTTGCAGATGCGATTATATTAAATAAATGGCGATTGTCAGTCGAGTGACGCGAGCTGACAAACGTGCGGCGACACGATACAGAATGGGCTCTGACGTAGACAAAGGAAGTCACATGATTGAGTATCTGGTGGTCGAACGAAATATGGTTACCTTTCATCGCCACAATGCAGAGCTTAGTGTTTCTTTCACCGCCCGAGTACGCGATGGATGCTGACATCCCAGTTAGCAATAATTCTGATGTACGTCTTACGCATTTGTTCCTTTTTGGAATGTTTCGAGAGTTCATTCACTGGAGCCCATCGTATTTATTATGACTGTTCTGCTTTTTACGCTTGAATATATCACCGACCGACCGACCGACCGACCGACCGACCGACCGACCGACCGACCGACCGACCGACCGACCGACCGACCGACCGACCGACCGACCGACCGACCGACCGACCGACCGACCGACCGACCGACCGACCGACCGACCGACCGACCGACCGACCGACCGACCGACCGACCGACCGACCGACCGACCGACCGACCGACCGACCGACCGACCGACCGACCGACCGACCGACCGACCGACCGACCGACCGACCGACCGACCGACCGACCGACCGACCGACCGACCGACCGACCGACCGACCGACCGACCGACCGACCGACCGACCGACCGACCGACCGACCGACCGACCGACCGACCGACCGACCGACCGACCGACCGACCGACCGACCGACCGACCGACCGACCGACCGACCGACCGACCGACCGACCGACCGACCGACCGACCGACCGACCGACCGACCGACCGACCGACCGACCGACCGACCGACCGACCGACCGACCGACCGACCGACCGACCGACCGACCGACCGACCGACCGACCGACCGACCGACCGACCGACCGACCGACCGACCGACCGACCGACCGACCGTGACACGTACGACCGACCGGTGACACGTACGACCGACCGGTGACACGTACAACCGACCGGTGACACGTACGACCGACCGGTGACACGTACGACCGACCTACCCGAGCGTGTTACGTATAATGGTTATGCCTCGAGGTGTCGTACTGACTTTAGTTGCCCCGCCCATCACACCCCGCCCTCTACCGACCACCCTCAGCCCTCTAACGGGCCACGCGATCAACATCATTAAAGCGGGCCTGGGGGCGGCACACCTTGGGTGTCGTAAAAAACCTAATGATTAGGCTATTATATCCCCATTTGTTTCCCGTTGACCGCCCGTCTTTTCAGGCTCTCCCCGGACACTGCCCGGGGTTGTCCGATATGCAATAAAAGGGAGCGCGGGAAACGGGAGCACGGGCCGGGAACACTCCGAGAGGGCCATTAGCGCCGATGACACTGCTTTGACAAGATGCCGTTTGCGATATCGTAAAGTCGGCGTCTTGCCCTGGCAACGCTGCTCAATCGATGATTAATAATCATTATTCCGAGATAAAACGGTCGCGACACGACCGAGTCGGTCCACAGCGGACGATCGATGACTCGCCGCTCGGGGAAGTCACGTCGCGCGCTGACTGCTGGGAAGTAACAGTAGTCACGTGACGTACTTAATAACATTCTGTATAACATTCTTGTAGAAGATGCACTTTAAGTTATATGGTACTTATTATTCAGCCCGACCAATATACATTTATTTAATAACCTTATTATTTAATATTTCTCATACATTTAATTGAGTGTATTATATCATTCTATTTTTATATCTTATTTTTATTTAAATGGACACCGTCGTGGTAACGCGATGCCCCGATGCACGACAAACGACGTCGGTCTATCAGTGACGATTACTGTAAGATTTTTTATAACAACAATATTATCTTGTCCTCATCAGCGCATATTGTTTATAACAACAATATATCTTATCCTCATCAGCGCATATTAAAAGCGCCATTCCTCGGAGAAAGTCTTGATGGATGTAAAATGTTCAACTGTGATTTGTCTAAGCTGGACAAAATAGGGCACCATTTATTTCAGTGCAAGTATTGCAATTAACACATTAACACACGGTATAACTTGACACGTTTTAACTGCAACATTCATCAGCACGAGCACACGAATCCTCTGTATTATTCTTATCGGGAAATATTTTCAAGGAAACTAGAGACGCAATGAAAGAATATTTAGTGGAACTTGAAAACACGTTACAACGGGTAGTATCGGCAGCCGCACTGATGCTTTTTCCACCGACTTCCACCGATACAGCGCGTTGTTTCTAGCCATTTATAACTGTCTAGGTTTGCCAACAAAAACTGTCCGTCTCGTTACGCCGAAATAATTCACTTCTCTCTGAGATGCCTCAGCCGATAATCTGATGGCGATCGCGATAAAATACGTCGCGATCGCTTGCTCGATGTGACACCCGCGCGCGTGTTGATCTAACTTACAATCACTCCATCTTAAGTATCTTCTAAATGATCTTTTTTGATGGTTGCTGTATGGGCGGGTTGGCGTACGTAATCGAGCAACCCGCAACACGTGACAACAGCAGACAACTTTCGATGCCACTTTAATTAGCGCCCATTCTGTGCTACAACAATATTATTTCGCCGCTCTCTACTTTGCAATTATCAGTGTGACGAAGCGCGGTCGGTCAGTCGGTCAATCGGGAGTTGTCAATGGATGGGAAGTCGGTGTAGGTGACACTGAATTGCCGGCTGTTGAAATGCCACTCTATTGAACACGTGCGTCGTGAAAGCGTTAAACAAACCGTGTTTTCAGCGTACGCCAAGCGTATTGATCGCGCAGAATGCGAGAAAGAAAACATGCGATCGTCGAATTAAGATTGTTCGATAGTCAATAGCGCGAAATAAATGGCTCGAACAATACAAACAAACGCGTTGCTTATTCCGACCCCCCCCCCACTTTGCGGTCACATTCAGTGGTGTGATTACAGATTAATTGGCTGATAATTAAGTCAGAATAATGCGCAGTCATTCTGCAGTTTAAAAAAGCCGTGAAGTTATTCAATGTTGAAACAAATATGTTGTCATTATTTATTGTCATCAGTTCTGTTGGGACGCACCCGATAGGCCTGTATGAATAACCTTTCTAATGTTAAATCTGATGTGTCGTATAAAAACAACGGTTTGGTGGTTATCACAATATATAATATAATGTCGTGCTACTGCAGTGAATCCATGAGATAAAAGTTAGAATATAATTATTTGCGCGCTAAAGGTTTTAATTTGAGTAAGCATCTATGCATGTTTCTATAATTATCTAACCCAACACCTTTCAAGACTAAAACTAAAATACAATAATTCACGCAGAACAATATGCAATTCGCCTGTTATTATTTCCATAACTGTTTTTAAAAAATATTTCTTAACAAAATAAATATAACACCCGCAAACTATTGATAACCAGTCTGGCTTCAAACGCGTTGGAAGACGTATGTGTATGTTCTAAAAAAATATACTGAATTACAGTATATAGGCCGTATTGGCGTCTTTATACTTTCTACTTATTACTTCTTATATTCGGTTATTACATACAACATGTCTTCTTATTACTTATTATATTCGGTTATTACATACAACATGTCTTCTTATTATTTATTATATTCGGTTATTATATACAACATGTATTCTTATTACTTATTATATTCGGTTATTACATACAACATGTCTACTTATTACTTATTATATTCGGTTATTACATACAACATGTCTTCTTATTACTTATTATATTCGGTTATTACATAAAACATGTCTACTTATTACTTATTATATTCGGTTATTACATACAACATGTCTACTTATTACTTATTATATTCGGTTATTAAATACAACATGTCTACTTATTACTTATTATATTCGGTTATTACATACAACATGTCTACTTATTACTTATTATATTCGGTTATTACATAAAACATGTCTACTTATTACTTATTATATGCATTCTGTGCCACTTTTGATTATTCTCCCAACTCGGGCTATGGATAAATGAATAAAACTATTTGAATTTATTAATTTTACCGACAATTTGAGTGTCATTCTTAACATGACGACACTTGCATTGTTGAATAGACTTCTTTGTGTTGTTTACAATACAAATGTACAAAACAATACAATACAATATGAGGACTTCTGTTGCGCCAACATCGTCGGGAACCCGAGCTCAGAGGAGCGCCAACATGAGTGGGTTATAGGCAACCTCATATCGGTACACAATTTCAAAGTTGTCAACATAGTTGAATATGCTGAGGAGCTCAGGCGTTAAAATATAAGTCTTTACGTGACGTCGATATGTTATCTTACTTTTGGAAAGGTTCCTATACTAGACAACTAATATTTGTCTCAGTTTCCATCTAATCTGCAAATACTAAGATTACTCATATTTCTACTGTGTTGCAGCCGAAAGTGGAATATTATTATTATATCCACAAATAGCAAATTCGCGATCGTTTCGCCCGTAGATTCTCTATATCGATTTTCTCCGTCCGAAGTGCTGTGGTGCCCGCGGTCCTACCGGCGCCTTGAGAGGGCCGTCGCCGCCAGCCGACCTGCGGTTCAGCGCGCAGCTGAACGCGTCAGCGAAACTCCGCTTCCGTAGCGGACGCAGATTGCAAATAAAAAGGCGTCTAAGCGGGCATTGTTTGTGCAGTTCTATAGTGTCGCTGTCACGGTGGCTACACTCGCAATCACAGCCAGTCAACGAGGCACTGATGCACGCAGCATTCACAAGCAATCTTCACTCGCGCACAGTTAACGAAGCGGGTGCATTTGGCAAAATTTCGTTTCCGATTATTAACTAGGAATGCAAATATTTGGGTGTGAGATCAACTTTGCACAAACGTCAATACGACCGTGCAGGACTCGGTTGCTAATGCGAAGTTCTAACAGAGAATGTAGGCCTACAACTATTTTCGTTGGTTGACTGGATGAGTGTTTATTGGATTTTGCGACATTGGTTTTATCGGTATTCAGAACATCTGGGTTGGTTAAAGATAAAATTCATAAAAACATGTTACTATCGTGATATTTCACGTATTGATATCCTAGAACATACACAATATGACGATGAAATTAAATATGCCAGTGTTACGACATACACAGAGACCGTTTTACGGCAATAAAAGAAAACCACTTCACACCTGAAAGGCGACATACGTTTTTCATCGAATGATGTATTGATCTGTTAAATTCCCGTTTTATATAATTTAGTACGGTAAATATTAGGGGTAGCTCTAATCGACGATTGTTGATGTTAGGTGGATATATAAATAACATTATCCAATATAATTGAGGAAAAACTTGTTTATGTATAATTATTATCATAGTAACACAATTAGTCCTGCTGAATCGTATTGCCAACTATATCATTACTACATCATTACTATCGATAGTTCATTGTACTATATGCGATATATCTCGATAGTTCAGTGTACTATCAGCGATACATATCGATAGTTCAGTTTACTATCGATAGTTTTGCATCGCCACATCGACTATTCCGCTGCGTCGATATTTACACCCCCAATAAAGACGCCCTCCGAGTACTGTTTGTCGGACTTCATCTGCAAAGTGTCCACTGTCCACTGTGTCCAGCCGATGTCCAGTCGACCGTCCCGTGGTCACGACAGGGAAGGCCGTTCCACCGTGTCGCCATCCTCTGATCTTCCCGCCGGCCTAATTCCCCGTTCCCTTGTCGGATGCGAGGACCTGCGGGCGCAATTTGTGCGATTAACTTCCAGTTCGCTTGGCGACATGAAGGGTGGGCAGTGGCGCGTGGATTATGACGGGGTGCGAGTGCTTACTGGCCCGGGGGTCGGGAGTTGAAGTGCAGTATGCGTCGGGGGGCAGAAACGAACAAAGACGAACTGTTGTTTCCCTTTCGACGGCAGACAAGATAGTAACGTCCCCTTGTTCAAATATCATATTTTAAAGCAGAAATGCAGTGTTTGTATTGTTATGAATGATGTATGGTTTATGGATATATACTACAAGGGTAGCCAACGTATACTGGCGAAACTGTAATCCATTATATTTGTAACTAGCGCAAAAGAAACAAAGAGGCGCCACTCGGCTATTATCGGTGAAGCCGAATGCGGGTAGCGCCACCAAGCGGTAGAGTGGGACACAGACGCAAAGATGGCGAAGAAAAATAACAGTGCGTGGTGTTCTGCTCCGAATGGCAGTAATTCAAAGAAAGAGAAAACAATTGCCTCTACTAGGATCACTTTGAAGATTCGCAGTTCATGATTGTCCAGCAGAAGAAGTCTTTGATTTGGAGTGCTGTCCCTAAACAGTTTGATGTGCCAAGTAAGCCATCCAAGATCAAGTCCTCCAGACCCTCACCGAGCAAGCGATAGTGGAGATCAGACAAGTGCACGAGAATATCGCAATTTCACTGTTGTCGCAAATTAATATCTGCTAATGAATGGTGTCACTCTTGTAATAATTTCTTTTTACATGTTATTTGTTATGGTTCTCTTATTTTTGCTTGCTTATTTCTGTCAACATTGAATAATCGGCCGGTCAGTTCAGGCAAAAGTAGTCACGTGTTGTCTTGTTTTTGTGTGCTTTACTCCACTTCATTATCTCCTATTTTGTGTGTGTGCGTGCGTGCGTGCGTGCGTGCGTGCGTGCGTGCGTGCGTGCGTGTGTGTGTGTACTTCCAGATGTGACTGGATACTATGCGCCACCATCTTCACCTTCAACTTCAGATGTTGTGGAACCATCAGCTGCTAAGCCAAACAAACAGATGGCACCACGCAAAGCTGCACTACGTGACAAGCTGAACATATTTCAGTAGAAATACAGGCGCCTTAAACAGCGAAAAAGACCGCAGAAAGATACGCCCAGAAAGAAAACCAAGGAAAGTGGAAACATTTGAAATGTTCACACTTGTGGTGGGTGCCTTTTGTGCATTTGGGAGGATATGGGGTGTGCCTAGTGGTAGATGTGTATAAACCTGTTGACACTTACATATACGGTATGAGGGGTGTGCCTAGTGGTAGATGTGTATAAACCTTTTGACACTTACATATACGGTATGATGAGTGTGCCTAGTGGTAGATGTGTACAAACCTGTTGACATTTACATATACGGTATGATGGGTGTGTCTAGTGGTAGATGTGTACAAACCTGTTGACACTTACATATACGGTATGAGGGGTGTGCCTAGTGGTAGATGTGTACAAACCTGTTGACACTTACATATACGGTATGATGGGTGTGCCTAGTGGTAGATGTGTACAAACCTGTTGACACTTACATATACGGTATGATGAGTGTGCCTAGTGGTAGATGTGTACAAACCTGTTGACACTTACATATACGGTATGATGGGTGTGTCTAGTGGTAGATGTGTACAAACCTGTTGACACTTACATATACGGTATGAGGGGTGTGCCTAGTGGTAGATGTGTACAAACCTGTTGACACTTACATATACGGTATGAGGGGTGTGTCTAGTGGTAGATGTGTACAAACCTGTTGACACTTACATATACTGTATGAGGGGTGTGCCTAGTGGTAGATGTGTACAAACCTGTTGACACTTACATATACGGTATGAGGGGTGTGACTAGTGGTAGATGTGTACAAACATGTTGACACTTACATATACGGTATGAGGGGTGTGCCTAGTGGTAGATGTGTACAAACCTGTTGACACTTACATATACGGTATGAGGGGTGTGCCTAGTGGTAGATGTGTACAAACCTGTTGACACTTACATATACGGTATGAGGGGTGTGTCTAGTGGTAGATGTGTACAAACCTGTTGACACTTACATATACGGTATGAGGGGTGTGCCTAGTGGTAGATGTGTACAAACCTGTTGACACTTACATATACGGTATGAGGGGTGTGCCTAGTGGTAGATGTGTACAAACCTGTTGACACTTACATATACGGTATGAGGGGTGTGCCTAGTGGTAGATGTGTACAAACCTGTTGACACTTACATATACGGTATCAGGGGTGTACCTAGTGGTAGATGTGTACAAACCTGTTGACACTTACATATACGGTATGAGGGGTGTACCTAGTGGTAGATGTGTACAAACCTGTTGACACTTACATATACGGTATGAGGGGTGCACCTAGTGGTAGATGTGTACAAACCTGTTGACACTTACATATACGGTATGACGGGTGTGTCTAGTGGTAGATGTGTACAAACCTGTTGACATTTACATATACGGTATGATGGGTGTGTCTAGTGGTAGATGTGTACAAACCTGTTGACACTTACATATACGGTATGAGGGGTGTGCCTAGTGGTAGATGTGTACAAACCTGCTGACACTTACATATGCGGTATGAGGGCTGTACCTAGTGGTAGATGTGTACAAACCTGCTGACACTTACATATACGGTATGAGGGCTGTACCTAGTGGTAGATGTGTACAAACCTTTTGACACTTACATATGTATGAGGGGTGTGCCTAGTGGTAGATGTGTACAAACCTGTTGACACTTACATATACGGTATGAGGGGTGTACCTAGTGGTAGATGTGTACAAACCTGTTGACACTTACATATACGGTATGAGGGGTGTGTCTAGTGGTAGATGTGTATAAACCTGTTGACACTTACATATACGGTATGAGGGGTGTACCTAGTGGTAGATGTGTACAAACCTGTTGACACTTACATATACGGTATGAGGGGTGTGTCTAGTGGTAGATGTGTACAAACCTGTTGACACTTACATATGAGATATGATGAGTGTGCCTAGTGGTAGATGTGTACAAACCTGTTGACACTTAAGATATTTACTAATGTAGTCTATGAAATTGCCTTTGGTTTTGTCATAGACACATTCTTTTGGTAATTTGAAGGACATTTGAGATTGGTTTGACGAGATTGACAGTGTATATTTATGTATTGTAATGCAGTCATGTATATTCATGAATATCAACTGATTTGCAAATGCTGATACTATTGAAAGGGCGATTCTATTGTTGTCCTGGTAGTGTGTTGTTGTTGTTGTTGTTGTTGTTGTTGTTGTTGTTGTTTTGTTGTTGCAATGTACTAAAAACGTTTTTCTCCATTTTCTTGTAAAAAAATTTATTCCAAAAAAAGACAATAAATAGTTTGCCTTTTTACAGGGGCAAACTTTGAACGAATACAGAAAAAAAATATTAGCAGTAAATCAGAGAAGTCATCTCCCCTGCGGCTGTTATCCTACCTTATCGCTTGGTGGCGCTTTTAGGCACAAAACACGCATGAGTGGCGCCTCTTTGTTTCCGACACTGTTTGCTAGCGCCGACAAAAATAAACATGCACAAACAGTTAAGGTTGTAATTTAAATATCAGGGTGGTTCCTATGATAGCGATCAAGTCTGGTCGTCATAGGAGTCTCCCTGACACATATTAAAATGTACGTTATCAAGTACACGGTGATTAAATATCAGCACATATCCATCGATTAGTTCAATGCAGTATACACATATATTATATGTAATAACAACATTCTTAAATAAATCATTGTCTATGTTACACATACAAGTATATTCCACCTTTCAGTATATTGTATTGTATGTGTGGTATGTATTCGAAATTTCGTTGACAATTTTGTAAAATAAATTATTGATTTAATATAACCTTTATATGAACTATTCATCATAATAAATTGATTGATTAATTTTTTTAAACGACTATCTGTGTTCAATTGTTTATGCTATATTGTGCAATAAGTAACTATGCTTTCATGACGCTTAATCTATAAACAGGGTGTGTTTATTGTTACGTCAGCAATGACTAATGTGGCCGTGTTGTGGCCCGGTGTGGTGACCCGGGCCTGTCATGGCCAGAGATGACGGTCGTGTCTTGTCACGGTGTGGTGTCCGTTTCGTGGCCCAGTACAGTGGCCGTGTTGTGCCCCAGTTTGGCAGCTGTTTTGTTGTCTGGTATGGTGGCCGTGTGTTAGCATAGTGTGATGGCGGTGTCGTGGCCCATAATGGTGGCCGTGTCTTGGCAAGAAATGGTGGCTGTGCTGTGGCCCGGTTTGGTGGCCGTGTCGTAGCCCGAGACGATGGCCCTCTGTGGCCCGGGATGGTGGTCGAGTCGTGGCCTGGTATGGCAACCGTGTTATGGCCCGGCATGATGGCCGTGTTGTGGCCCGGCATGGTGGTCGTGTTGTGGCCCGATGCAGTAGCTGTGTCTTGCCCCGGTATGATGGCCCTGTTGTGTCGTTTCAAATCTGATTTGACGTGCCTCCGCCAGGTGTCACGCTAATCGAGTTGTCACGTTCAGAACGTGATCAATTCGGATTGACATGTCCATATGTCCATGTAATTTGACAACAACATGCGGTCGCGCAGACAGGAATAGCCCGCACGATGCACGATGTATCTGGTAACCCGGTGTACCGCAACAACTATCTGATAAATATTATCGACTAATGGATTTCGCTGGTCTGAAAATGGTGTTGCGCAATGTTACTTTGCAGCCATAGGAGTGTGCAGGACCGGAGACTACCCAGTGAAGCGTTCGTGTCAACCCCGAGAGGGTAACCAAGTAGGGTGGTCTGACAGGGTGGTCGGGAGCGAGGAGCAGCGCCTACCCCGGCACGGCGCCCACGTTCTGGGGCGCCCCGGGCAACTTTGCAGGTGTCCCGCCTTCAAACGACGTTCCTGGTGTCCCAGAGGAACAGGTCGTCGCGCGGTGAAGGTGACAGAATGAAAGGAAACGTCTTCCTTCGGGAGAAATGTTTGCCCGGAGCCGCACGGGAATCGCTGTTTGTGTTCCGTGTAAGACAGGAAGGAGGGGAAACATAAACGGAACTCAACCCTGATTACACGTAGCCACGCCAGCATGCACACTCACCGCAGTATGCACACGGACGCATGCACCGGTTGCACGCACGTATTGCACGCATATATTGCACGCACAGATTGCGCCCACACCTGCTCGCCCGCACACACGCATATTTGGTACAAAGAAGAGCAATTAAGATTAATCCAGAACGGAGATAAGTGTTTTTAATCAAATTGAATTACATATTTTCTTCAAACCGACAGAAGACAGTAGAAGTTGAAGCCACAAAGTATAACATTAGTAAAAGAACAATGTATGCTGGATATGCAAAACTAATAAGCTTCACAGAGGATGATAACTGAATGGAATAAATTATTTACTTTTTGGGTTAATGCTAGCAATGTGAATGTCTACAAATAAAAATTACAAATATCTGATAAGAGTGGGCTAAAAGTAAAGTACATTGTTGGGACTGTCGACAAACCAATGGTCTCCTGGTCCACTTGCATGGTCTCCTGGTCCACTTGCCATCTTAGTAAATATATGGTTTGCACGTTCGCACACGCACACATGCACGCACGGCTCGATGAATTGATGTAGGCATTTAAAAAAACGAAAACAGTATCGTTACGCGCCAACAGACAGACAGACAGACAGGCAAACAGACAGACAGACAAACGGGTAGGCAGTAAATTCAAACACATAATTCCCTTAAGTCTTGAACAGACGTAAATGCGCGCGATCGATGCGAAGTTACGTCAGCCAATGAAAACATTACACGTAACGCAAGTCACAATGACGACGTGACAACGCATCGATAACGAGGCTGAAATGAAAGCGACAGCGACGGTGAGAACTTGGCTGGAGTGTCAGATCGGATAATACCGCTTATGCACAGTGACCAACGCCTGGACTATGTCCAGTGGTGATGAGATTACGTCACTGACAGCGCTGGCCGACGTTAGCGCCACGGGAGTCTGATTGGTTTGCGTGCGGACGTGTCTCCACCAGGTGTCGCCGCTAATCGAGTTGTCACATCCAGCACTGGTCAGTTTAGATGGATATGTCCACTTGCCCAGTGACGCGTCATGTTTGGCGTCCCAGAAGACAGGAACAACCTGCACACTGTTTGGTGTATCTGGTAACCCGGTATAACATGACAGCCATGTTATACCTTCGACTAATCGATTTCTCCAGCTTCAGAATTAAACATAATATATGTTGTTGCATTTTTTGCTGAGATAAAATGTTATAACGACAACCTGTAGTAGACTATAACCTAACGGAAATGATTAGGCATATGTTGCAGACTCTACTACCCCGTCAGTAAATAAGATGTGACAGTATAGTTATATCAAAAATGTCTTTTGGGTAACAAGATTGCTATACAAAGCAAAAAGGTAAGGCATATGGCAAGTGGACAAGTTATTGGCCTATCGGGAGTAGAACCATTTTTGATATATGTGTAGTCCGACTTTCTGATATATTTGTAAATTGTATAAACATATTTACGCTGTTAACATTTACACAATATGTAGATAATGTGTTCCATTCGTTTATTAAGCTCTGTAAGAGTGAGTACTTTCTGATGTATAATCTACACTGTTCCTTCACTGACGTTACTTCGCGTCGTCTTGTTCTTCTATCTCTCTTAAGTGAGAATAAATTTCTATGAATATTTTCGTACCCATTCAATATCTCTAAAACTTAAATATGATTTCCTCTTTAACTCAACCACAGTCTTTAGGAGTTTTTTACGACTAACTATTGCTTTATACAGAGGTGTAATCAGCTCTTTTTCTGTTATGTTTTATTGATCCTAATAAACCCAATAATTTGATTACCCTTTGAAGCTGCAATCACACACTGATCTGAAACGTTCATGTAATATCTAAGTCATTTTCCTTTGTAGTAGTGCCTAGAACAGTACATCATTTTTATATGTTACATCCAAGTTCACGTGTTCTGTGTGTATGCATTTACATTTTCCAAATGTTAATAATATCTGTCACCCGCAAATTTAAGTAATTTACTTGTTATATAATCGTCCAAGTCATTGACGTATATTAAGAATAACATAGGTCCTAACACTGATCTTTGTGTACCGCTATGTCATACTTTAACAAGATTTTAAAAGATTTGTCATCCAAGCTAAAAGCCCAGACAGCAAGTGGACAAGGAAGCCATTGGCTTATCGAGAGTCCATCAGTGTTCGTCTACTTGTAACCCGCCCTCCTGAAATATGTGTCCAACATGCTTTTAAACATATTCACGCTGCTGGCAGTTATACAATCTGTAGACAATTTGTTCCATTCATTTATTGTCCTCTGTGAGAACGAGTACTTCCTGTTATCTGGAATAATTTTAGTTGCTCTCCTTTGTATGCGTTCAAGCGTATCTATATCATTCTTACGATACGGTTTCCACGCTTGTATATAGTATTCTAAATGAGGTCTAATTATTGCTTTACACAGAGGTATAATTAGCTTTTTTCCTTGTATGTTTTTCCTAATCAACCCAAGCATATCATTACCATTTGACGATGCAATACCACACTGTTATGAAACTTTCATATCAGCGCTTATTGTAAATCCTAGGTCCTTTTCTTTTAAAGTATTACCCAGAACGGTATCTCCCATTTTATAGTTTACATCCAAGTTCCCATGTCCTGTATGTAGGCATTTACATTTCCCAAAATTTAACAACATCTGCCATTTCTCAGACCATTTCACTAATCTGTCTATATTGTTTTTTAAATGTTGTTTATCGCCATCAGTGTTAACTTTTCTAAACAGTTTTGTGTCATCCGCAAATTCCAGTACGTTACTTGTTATATTATCGTCCAAGTCATTGATATATATTAAGAATAATATAGGTCCTAATACTGATCCTTGTGGTACCCCACTCAAAGCTGGTTTCTAGTTTGAAACTTCTCCATCTACTACTACATGCTGTCTTCTGTCAGTCAGCCATTGTTCTATCCAGTCAATTATGCCATCCCCGATACCATGGGTTTTTAATTTAAGTAGTAATCTTTGATGTGGCACTTTGTCAAAAGCTTTCTGAAAATCTAAGTAGATAATATCTACTGGCGATCCCACGTCTATCCACTGAGTGATTTCTTCCAAAAATAGAAAATATTTGTTAAGCATGACCTCGCTTTAAGGAATCCATGTTGAGATGAATTTAATAATTTATGCCTAACAAGGAAGTCCACCATATGGTGTTTAATTAACCTTTCTAATAATTTACAAATCACTGACGTTAAACTCACTGGTCTGTAATTCTCTGACTTATTTCTCGAACCCTTTTTAAATAATGGCATGATGTTTTGTTCTTTCCATTCAAAAGGAACAACTCCCTCTTTTAATGACAAGTTGAACACTCTTGCAAGTGGTATACTGATTTGTTCTACTGTTTCCATTAGTAGTTTTGGAGGAATGCTGCTAGCTGAACCTCAGTGTATCTGCGAATTGTCTACATATTCGACTCTGCGTGTTCTATCTGTGATCTCTGCTCGACCAAACACCCCGTAGAGTCGACAGCCGCCTGAACGCTCCACGGCGAAATTGGAAAACAAAACAGCCGACGGCAGCGTTTTCCAGCGGCTCTATAATTACAGGACTCACACAACCGGAATCGGGCAGTGAGCGTTGGGCAGGCTGGCAGCGAAACACCACCAAGGCAGCCTTCGGCACATTTCGCTATCAAAGATCCACAGGCAAAATAAACAAGTGTTTGGCCGGCACTCGATGTTTACTGAGGAACACAAGTCGCTGGTCAGGGAATCAGATCAAAGTTGCAAGGATTTGACCGACATTCGTCAGACAAAGAACGGAGTATGGGACCATGAAGGTGGAACGACGCGTGCAGTCATTACCATCGGGAGGACGAGAAACCGACGCCGTCATGCATGACTGGTTATGCGGAAACAAAACGAAGCAGCCACAATGCTGACCAGCGTGTGTGGTTGTAAAACCCCACCGTGGCTGTCGCCCCGTAGGGCCGGTCACACTTGGACACATTTGGTGTCGTCGTTCGCAGTGTCAATGGGCTATCAGTGAGACGTGGGTCGGTCAGTCGATGGCTTTGTTGAGCATTCGTTTTATTAACCCAATTTAACGATTGACGGCAAGAATGAGAGGCACGACGGTGGCGCCACCAGGTGGCATATGTATGCAGATGCTGACAACTGTGGCGGCTTCCCAAACACCGGTGTAGAAAGTTCAAAACACTACGGTAATTTAAACTTAGGTTCAAGACACTCTAGCGTGTTTAGAAGTTCTGAATCTAGGTTCAAAATTATTTTTTTCCGGTAGGAAACACTCCCTGTGTGATGTTCAAAGTATGCTCCCATTCAATACACTTTACGGTATTGTTTTGAACATACGTTCAAAACACTCACTCATGATATATTTACTTTCGCAGGGAACATCTGTCTATGCTTCCAGCCATAGATTGATAATTAGCGTATTATATATCATAGTTAATATCTTAATGCTGGAACTTAGTTTGTATAATTTTATAAATGCACATCTGCATGTATTATCATTATTATTTATTTGAAAAGAATTCAAATATCAACATGATAGTATGTTTTACATTATCAGTTGTTCTTATTAATGTCAACTGTGCAGCTAAATACCGACCCTAACCATAGCTCTCTATATTCATGTTGTGTCTCAATTATAATGTGACGTATCTGGGACCTGAATGTTTTGAATTTAATTGCCGAGTGCTTTGAACGAATCGTGCCCTTATTTATCGCGGCTAATTTCCTTGTAACGCTGTGACGCAGCAGAACTGTCACGTTCGAGAACCGGGAGGTATATTCAATGTCGCAGAATGCTTGAGAAATAATTCAACCACTCAAGAGCGTCCAAACTAACGTTCAAGAAAACAAATCACCGTCGGACGCCCAGTGAGTGAATAAGTGCGATCAATGATGCATCGGGTCGGTCCAGGGAACTGCCTAACGACTACAACTTTAGTCTCCATAACTACGAGCGTCATCATCATCATCATCATCATCAGCAGCAGCAGCAGCAGCATCATCATCATCATCATCATCATCATCATCACCATCACCATCACCATCACCATCACCATCATCATCATCATCATCATCATCATCATCATCATCATCACCATCACCATCACCACCATCATCACAACCATCATCACCACCATCATCATCACCACCATCATCACCATCACCCCATCATCACCACCACCATCATCATCACCACCACCATCATCATCACCCCATCATCACCACCACCATCATCATCACCACCATCATCACCATCACCACCGCCACCATCATCACCACCACCATCATCACCACCATCACCACCACCATCATCATCACCATCATCACCACCATCATCACCACCATCATCACCATCACCACCACCACCATCGTCACCACCATCATCATCACCATCATCAGCATCGTCATCGTCGTTACATAACCGTTTCAGAACTATTTATCAATATCCTCACATGTACAAAATGTGATCGTTTTTGATAAGATCGTGTTGTAAACATTTATAAACGTATATATTTACTGCTCAAATGCGTTTTAATGAACCACAATTTGTTTCATATAATATGAGTGCTATCTGGCTAGGTCGCTATTCATAAATGACATATTTCATCAAATTATTATTTTTAATTGTGGTTTATTAAACACATTTGAGTGGTCATTTGGGTGGTCAAGATATTACAATATATATTGTTTATACTAGGGTTAAATACACGCTTGCGACAGATGAACAGCATAGAACCGACGGATACTAAACGGCAGACGACTTCATCATTAAGTGTTCTTTTGACACAACCAGATACAACTAAATTAACTCTCTCCCAGTTCATCCCATTCTTGGTAAATCTTTCTGCCATTTCTCCCGTTGCTTGTCGACATAGTTCCACCATTCTGGTCGTCATTTCCTAATCCCTACGACCTCTACATTTCTCCCTTACTCCTTCAACCATCTCCCTGATCCTAAAATGGAAACACAATCAAATAAAACCATAAGTTCCCCATGGAACATGATGGTAAACATATGTTGCATAGACAGTAAAATCGACTGTTTTTCTTAAACTTATATCGATGACGTTTTGACGTTTTCACCCCTACTTATTATACAAACTCAGACAACTTGGGTAAACGGGCCTTTCGCCGAGTTGCCATTGAACTTGCGAAGGCATAGAACATGTCCGACGCATTCCAAGTAAAACAATCTTTTTGACGTATCTTGGGAAAATGTCAGTGAAAACTGTTCGTGGGTGTGTTCGAGGCCGAAAATAACACGCACCGTGGCATGACAGGGCGTTCACTTGGATGTTTGCCGTTTGTAAACAACGCCTGTTATTGCACACTGGTGGGCGGGTATTCCATGCAGAGCGTTTAATTCAACGACGTGCGAACGCCGACTAGTTTTGTGCGAAAACACTTGTCGAAGTAGTGTACCGCATTACATCATTCAGTTCTGAAATGATAACCACTTGTAAGTGTCATCGTAATGGTCGCACGACTCTTTTTTCCCGTCGGACACCTTCTGAATGAAACGTGTCCTGACATGCGAGATTTGAGTCGCCGAAATGCCAGGCACGTCCACCGACAGGCCTGCCTGTCTCACTGGGAGTGGTGCCGAGTGATCGCTACTGTCTCGCTCCTGGCGGGCCCGGGTGTCAAAAATCTACGGATCGGCACCTTGCAAAGCCGCCGCAACAACTCCGCCGATTCATCACTGTCCGTTTGCGGACTCGGCTGTCGTGTTTGTTTATTTAAATTGTCGATTTTCACCAAAGGAGATTAATACATCCGAATTCAAAGCGCTACGACGTCAGAACGCGAAAAGATGGACGGCGCGGCGGGAAACCGCGCGAGCAGGCGACATTTCTCTTCGTCGCTGCACGCGCTGACCCTTGACCCCTGAGCTGCTGAACAAGACGCGGCGGCGACTGCGCGAACAAAACGGAAATTTATTGCACCACGAAGTAGGCGGCCTGAAAAACCAACATTGTTTCGCCGGTTGATGGATCCGTCAGCGAGCTAAATGGGACAGTTCCGATTACGCCTACTGCAGCGCCCGGGCAAAAAGTCAAATAAAGCCAAGTGCGCGCGTTTATGTTGCCGCCGAGGTGCTCAATCTTTCACGACCAGGCCGCCTTGATAAATCAGCTGTTTGGAAAATGTCAGTAAATGATACGTCACACGTTGTTATACACGCCCGAGGCTTCTATTTGCGGCGTTGTCGATGCTACATCTAATGTATAATTACACCGATTCGATGACAGACTGTTTGTAGTTCTCCTATAGCGGTACATCTGGCCTTTCATTTGTCGAGGTGTCTTGGGTAGCCATACAAGACTTGTCTAGTCATCTTCTATGTGTCACAGTGTTTTATGTGGACGTCCTAGGTAATACTGCGTGTTATTTGTTCAAACATGAAAACAGTAGAAGCGTTTCGATATATATATATATATATATATATATATATATATATATATATATATATATATATATATATATATATATATATATATATATATATATATATATATATATAATATATATATATATACATACATACATACACACACACATATATATATATATATATATATATATATATATATATATATATATATATATATATATATATATATATATATATATATATATATATATATATATATATATATATATATATATATATATATATATATATATATATATATATATATATATATATATATATATATATATATCTACCATATATATATATATTCTACCATGTCTTAATGTTTTAATGAGCCAAGATTTTAAAATTTAGTTTTGATCGCCATCAGTTTCTGAATATCAACCTTGTCGTTCGGCACGCCATGTAAACAAGTTATTCGGGTCGAAACATAAAGTAAAAAAATTATATTAACAAACTGAGGTTCATTAAAACATATTTGAGGGGTCAAGATGTTATAATAATATATAATATCTTGACTCGGTCGACACTGTTCGACAGTTATGACGTTCACTTTATCTTAGTTCCATTTCTTCTTAAAGATGCTTCCTCAAACGGTTCAGCCCATCGTGAATCCGGTTCACTTATGTTCAGACGTGTAGTGTGTGACTAGTTTAAGTAATGTGCGTAATCTGTTTAATATAAAAAATGCTTATTTTTTATTTTAGTCGTTAGATCTGCTAAAGATCAAAATAGTGGATATCCAAAATGGTAAACACTGTGTGTGTTTCAATGCTAATCATGGGCGTGATATCCATCCTTTCGCCGATCGTAAGTTACGAAATTTCACCAAGGAAGAAAATCGTGTTTTTTCAGCATTTCGATTTTCACTTCAGTTAATGCTTGAACAAGCATTAACTAATTTAATAGTTTATCTGATGAGTTCACAAAAACTACCTACAAAAGTTGCATAAACGAGCTAGCATGCTGCAGGTAGGTTAGTTATTTTTCGCAAAATTTATTTGTAATGAGACTAGCAAAAAACGAATTGATTAAACACCTTTAAAGCAGATTGCATCAGCGTGTGTATAAATCGCATGCACGAAGAATAGTCGTCACAAGTTATTTCGACACGGTTTAAGTTTTTTAATGCGGCAAGTCTGTCAGTGAATAATTATATATGGTCTGATGTTGTTCCGCGTGTTTTACCAGCACAGTGCATCTTTTACTTGCAACTATCGTTGTTCATTCAGCGTGCGCTTTTTTCGACATCGTTAAAAACAAATAGGGCTTCTTTTAGACTGCCATTGTGCATCCGCCCGTATCCAAATTAGAAATTAAACGTACAACGATACGGAGCTATTCACATAGGCCAGACACATGCTCAAAATACGAAATAGGACAACATCTCAATTATGAGAACGAAGAAACGTTGGATATAAATTTGGTAAACGCCAACATCACCCAATTGGATTATCGAAAAACCAAGCGGCTCATGTTGCAAGATACACATGTTAAATGATTTCATATTCTGGATACAACCAGGCCACTCGTAAATCGACCAATAACTCTGCGTTACTATAACCGACGTAGTAAAAATCAGGCAGCGAAAACGCCGCTTCGACACAAAGCGTTGCAAACAACCTCATTGCATGAATTAGGCGTAAATCACGCGTCCTATGGTCTCTAAAGGTCCCGAGTGCGGTATTAAAGGCATGTCTATAACACGATGTGGACGTGGAACATTCGTAAATGTCAGTGGCGGGATTGTAATGACGCGTACTTGGTAAACGTTATTGGCTTTTAAACGCGCCGCCGACGCGCTCCGAATGCAAAGTGGCGGCTTTATGAGCGAACGCTCAGTGCGTCAACCCGACCGCGTGTCGGCGGCTAGGAGCCTCGTCTTGTCGTCGGCTGCACGCACGCACGCACGCACGCACGCACGCACGCACGCACGCACGCACGCACGCACGCACGAACGCACGCACGCACGCACGCACGCACGCACGCACGCACGCATGCACTCACGCACGCATGCACGCACACACGCACGATATATGTCACCTTTAAACGTGAATTGTTATTGATCTGTCTATTAATGCGGAAAGTGATATCTATCTATGTCTTACTAGTGACTTCATTTTATCGCCAAATTGTGTATTATAAAAACATCAAGAAATAAAATATCATGATATAGTAACACGTTTTGTGTATGGATATTATTTGTAACCAATCGAGACGTTATCAATACTAATACATTGTAAATGAAACAGTGTCGCAATATCCCATAAACCAGTTGTTCGGCTAGCCAATGAAAATCGTTATGCGTTCCTTGTTATAACGGCAACACGAAATAATAATATTTCATAACGTATGCCAGAGCAGTCAGTCTATAAAACAAGTTAGAAATCACCCAATTATGTGCTATATTTAGACCCCATGTTCGCGTGATTGGGATTGACATGATGTGGAGATTCCCTTGTATAGGAATCCCTACACGGTCAGCGATTTTTAATCCCTTGGGAATCCTTAGTTCGAGCGGGAGCACGAGCCGAGGGCGGGACGGAAGATTTCACGCAAGACACTGTAAACGAAAGCTTTACAACATCACCGTAGCTACGGTGGCTATGTCCGGGCGTTACAGCTTCAGCGCGTTGTTTACAACAGCAAAGTAACGTGGTTTGTTTAATTTGAATAAAACTGCCGTTTTACGGGACTTCGGCAACTGACAGCCGTGGTACCTTACGTGTATAATGTCTGTCCACCCATACACCCACACGTGCACCCAAAGGTTCAATTCCAAGTTTGACAGTTTAATCCACCAGGGTGACAAAGAATACATTACAACTAGTTCAGGAGGATGGGCTTTTATATTTATATATTATATATATATATATATATATATATATATATATATATATATATATATATATATATATATATATATATATATATATATATATATATATATATATATATTTAATATATATATATATATATATATATATATATATATATATATATATATATATATATATATATATATATATATATATATATATATATATAGCACTATACTACGTGGTTGTAACAAGGTAAAATAACGGGTGACTAAGCTTGTCCCCCCTCCCCCCGGCCTCCCCTTTGCGAGATCCTAGCTACGCCACCGGCTTCACATACAGGGAAATCTTTGTTTTCAGCAAAAATGGGTAAATATTAGGATAAGCGTGTATGAAATACGTCTTACACATCGAAACGATCACGCGTTATGCTATACCGTTCGTACGGGGAGGGTGTAACAACGGCTTTATCATCGTTGTTCACACGAGCAATACGTAGTGTTGCAATGCGTTCCTGCCAGTTAGAATCATCGCCTCGACCGAGGCACTCTAGCACGCAAAGACGCCGTCGTAAATGGGACGGAGTGACTCTGTCGTAAACACGCTGTTGCGACCAGCGGACGTTTTGTCACTCTTTGTGTGCGAACGACCGAAATTTGTACTTGTCTGCAAACCAGGCAATTTGTGTTTCGGTCGCAGCCAAAAGCGCGTGTTTGCACCATCATTTGCCCGTCAGGGCGTACCCGAATAGGGGTTATTAAGTCGGCGGCTAGAGGAGCGACAATTACGGGGTAATATTAATGATTTGATCGCTGCAGCCGTTGAATGGAAACGTCCGCGTTCTCTAATATTTACGTACAGCAGCAGCGCGGTTGATTTACGGCTTCAGGTTTCGAAAGGGTGTACCGGGTGCTGATCTACCGACGGCCACCCCACTACACGCACGTGCAACAGCAGCTATACATGGGTTCTGGACGTGTGCACACATTTGTTAATGGCGGCTGACAGGATGATGGGGTAGGTGGCGAGTCGTTTCACTCTAGGGAGAAGGCTTTATGTCAGTGCATATCGTGCTAGGACAACCTGCCCGAAGTGCGACTGCCAAGTTGAACATTACAAGGACGGTGTTGTCGTGGTTGTTGTTGCTATCAGCGTTTCTGTCTGTCGTTGATGTCGTCGATGACGTTGTCGTTGTTGTTGACGTTGTCGTTGTTGTTGTTGTAGTCGTCTTTTCGTTACTGTTGTTGTTGTGTAATACTCTATGCCAACGTGACGATACTTCCGGCGTTACTACGGACCTAGGCAGCAACTACGGACCTATTGACAGCAACTACGGACATATAGGCAGCAACTACGGACCTAAATAGTAACTAAGGACCAAGGCAGAAACTACGGATCTAGGTAGCCACTACGGACCTAGGCAGCAACTTCGGACCTAGGACGCAAGACGTTCAATTTCGCATTTCTAGAAGCTACATCCTTAATAACCCGACATTGGTCAGCGGATCGAGTGGTCAGTCACGTCCGAGCAGAGGCCGACATTGTTTGTTAATAATTACCGCCTGCTTCATTTGTGAAATCAGATAATTTGTATTACGTAAACGTTCAGACACCCCCGCGTGGTCGGCGGTCTTCGGCGAGCGATGGGGACCAATTTCCGACAACGACCAAGACAATCACTTCAACGAGCAATTACGGGGCGTCAGAAATAGCCAAGCCTTACAAATCGGACTAATTGTGCTCAACAACAGCGGTTAACTATAGTCCGACAGATGTCGCATTTGGCGCAATGACCAAGTGTCACTGTTCGTATTTGCGTCGTATGAACAATCGGGGACGGATTACTGTTTCACTTCTGGGTTCATGGAACACGAATATAGTGCCAGTGGTTTTGAGACGGTATACCCATATTTTGGCAATTGTTTGCTGCCTGTAAGATGAGTTTTGAACAGGGATATGGTCACATTGAAAGAATACGCCACTTATGCTGTGGCCAGATTAACCTTTCAAGTGGCTGGCTGACAACTTGTACATGTGTCAGTGACTGTAGGATCCCTTGAGTCAGTGACTGTAGGATCCCTGTGTCAGTGACTGTAGGATCCCTTGTGTCAGTGACTGTAGGATCCCTTGCACATAAACACATGATGTCATTGTTTTGGACGTCAGTTGAAGGGGAGCATCTTGTATGTTGATTTTCAGTAGTTAAAATGAAAGAAGTTGACGAATTTTATCCAGTAGGTTATTGCAATAATACATCTCAACATTTCGTTTTGAGAAAAACCCTCGACCTGTTATGCACACATCTCTACATGTAAGTTTTCCTTACCTAGCCACTCCAATTCAACATCATCTATGTACACACGCGAGCTTTCGGTGACGTTTTTCTGTCGGCTATAGGATGCAACAGGCTAATATTTGGCTGAGCTGTTTGACGTCACACCAAGTTTGCAGACTTTTCTCGCGCCACTGCTGGCTTCACTGGGCAGAGTCTGCAGTCGTTTTCCGTTGGAATTCAGTTGAGATATACCCCAAAACTGGCACAGCAATCAGTGCTATCAGTCTAATATCGACAGCTGGACACTTTTTAATAACGAAACAAACGATCGCCAACACACTTCCACCCCCAGGCGCCCTAACGCTTACCCGTACACCCCCACTCCCCGGGCGTGACGTACGTTATGGATGACCCCTAACGCTTACCCGCACACCCCCATTCCCCGGACGTGACATACGTTATGGATGACCCCCTAACGCTTACCCGCACACCCCCACTCCCCGGGTGTGACGTACGTTATGGGTGACCCCTAACGCTTACCCGCACACCCCCACTCCCCGGGCGTGACGTACGTTATGGGTGACCCCTAACGCTTACCCGCACACCCCCACTCCCCGGACGTGACGTACGTTATGGATGACCCCCTAACGCTTACCCGGACACCCCCACTCCCCGGACGTGACGTACGTTATGGGTGACCCATAACGCTTACCCGCACACCCCCACTCCCCGGACGTGACGTACGTTACGGGTGACCCCTAACGCTTACCCGCGCACCCCCACTCCCCGGACGTGACGTACGTTATGGGTGACCCCTAACGCTTACCCGCACACCCCCACTCCCCGGGCGTGACGTACGTTATGGGTGACCCCTAACGGGAATAAAAAGAACCAGTCCTCTACGCTTGCAAAATGACGCCATCATCAACATTGTGACAATGTTATTTCAATAATATCTATGTAAATCGTGTTACCCCAGTGATCGTTCATATCCCTCCATTCGAAAGTACGCAATTTGGTGATAAAACTAAATAACACATTTTACAATATAAAAACAGTTGTACTGTCTATTATGGCATGCTAATTAATCAGCCAATGAAAATCGCCGTACATATAACTTAATAAGCGGTAGAACGTTCAGTTGGGACGAGTGCTCGACAATTCAAAGAATGTTGGCAGAAAGAGAGTTCTTTCTCGCTAACCGGTCGACAGAGATCAGAACTGCCGTAAACAATGATTTTACACTTTTATAGTTTATACTATAATATTATAATGATAAAATTATGTTACGACAATAATGATCTTTACGCTACGTCACCTATTTCACTCGTCATCCATCTACCGTGACGTCACAACCAACCCAACTTTTTTTCAGAGACTCAAAAATGACACGAAGTGTATATAAGACAACGAACTAGACCATTCATATCAAATTCCTGCACACGACGTGTACGCAACACGTATAACGAAGAACGTGGGAACGTCGAACGTTCTTTATGATCAATCATAACTACGCCGTTTTACTCCAGGTATGCGTGCGTCCCGGCATGCACCGCGCGCTACAGCAGCATTTCTCGCAGTGCAGGAACAGGTCCGACCGCGTTTTGCGGCATCCACCAGATTTTCTACCCGTTTCTGCGCCGTGTGCCTGTTTTTAGAGGGAGATGGGACGATTTATTTGGCTCCCTGGTCTAGAGTGGCCGGAGTGGGCTGCGGGCGATCGCTTTGCTGTACCCCGACTTGACGATAATCGCAAAGGCAGAGTGTCCAGCCCCCGGCTGTTCCACGCGTCTCGGCTGACCAGCGTAATGAAAAGAAAACACGGGTGCGAAATGACGTAACGCCGGCTATTTTTGTTGACGCAGTGATGACGTAACAGTGTGCCAATGGCGGTCCCTGGTGGGGTAATGACGAGTTACACATTTGGCAACCGTCGAATAAATACTTGAGGGATTTACTTCAAATCTGGCAGTTGACGAGCGATAAAGAAAACAGTTTATTGACATAGGAGTTAATAGTGTTTCTCTTGCTGTTGATAATGCTACACTCTAAAAACAGATTGGTTAAAATGACCAGGATATTGGTCAAATTCAACCAATGTGGTTGGTAGATATGTGTCCAACCAATCTCTTGGTTAAGACAACCAATTTTTTATGGTTAACTTTTTAACCAATCCATATTGGTTAGAATAGTAACCAATATATGTTGGTCAATTTAACCAAGTTATTGGTTAATCTATCTAGGTCATGTAGCAACCAATGTAAATTGGTTAGGCTAGGACCATTTATATTGGTTGGAATATGACCAAGTGATTGGTTATCTAGAATAAGACCAATTATGTGGAATTAATACAATATACCATTTAGGCAATGCAATAGACAACAACCTACAGTTCATTCTCCTATCACTGCATGCATTTAATTTCAGGAACATCATGTAAGATTTTTCCACAACGTTGTCAGTGCAAGTCGGTGCAAAACATGTAATATGACTGCATTGTACTGAGACATTAAATCATTTAACATAACATTCAATACATTATAAACTACAGGTGAACGATATAGAGCTAAAGCCAATAAAAAATCAATGCAAACAAAGGCAAATGATAGAGTAGCTCAAATTGGCACGTCCAGTCAATGTACTAGTAACCCTCAAGGTCATGAAAGTATAAACATGTGTCATGTGACATATGCACAATGTAAATTGTTAATTGTGTTACATGAAATAATTCAAGAGACGTCACACTGTGACCTTGATTTCAGTTTTCTAGTACCCACAAAAGTACACATTACGAGTACACATTTGTAAGGGCAAATAATTGGCATGCAGTGCATGACTCTGTTCTTTGTCTGTTTCAATTACTAACTAACCATGTACAATGCACATAGAGCAGACGGGCAGCTTGATGACAACTAAAACAAAACAATGTCAGCTTCGTATTTCCAGTCCTAACATTTAATGTGGCCGAGAAGTTCCATCTCTCTTGGTGTGACCACGTCATATGGCGTGGTGGTGTTGAAAAGCCCCTTTTGTGCGAATGTCCACACGTCTGCTGCCTCAGCGGGGTACTCTGCATTGAATATAAAGAAGACCTTGAAGCAGATGTCGACTGCCTTCACCAAAAAGTCCTCCTTATAGAGCACATCCTCACAGAGGAGGAATAACTCCTTGGCCGCCAAGATAGTGTCACAAAGAGAGGATTTGAGGTTGCGAGTCATACCTCACTTCTGCCGCTCCTCTCATCTCTTTCTTAGGTAGGCAGTAAGGTATGTCCCACGCTGGAATAAGCAAGGAACACAGAGTATAATACGCTGAAGCATGACGACATTCCAGTACATTATGTGTACATTTATTTATATATTCATTTATAATTACTAAGTTAGTAATATTGTTGATTACGGATGTGGCATATGCTACGAAGATAGACATGCCATTTGTACTCCAGTGAGAAGTGTCAAATAGCCAGACTGGTGACTATAGAACAGTGGATTTGAACAAAAAAGTTAATACTTAGACTTACCCCTGAATGTCTCAATCATGTGCTGCATTCCCCAATCGGCCAGCTTGTCTTCCACATAATTGTCTATCAATGATAACTGGTGAAACTACAAAAATATTACCAAATATATTAATCAATACAATGTACTAATTGGTAGATATCAAGTAGGTCTAAATACTCAAACTACCCGTTATATAGAAAATAGCAACACAGCTGCACAAGTCCACAGTGACTCAATACCATTGTATTTATGTAGTTCACTACACGCGTTTACTTTACTAAGAATGTATGACATAGTATGTATCAGCTAATAAACAGCTGCAAGAAGCAATTTGAGTTTGTTAAACCTTGCTGGCTGGTACATGTTGGCTATCCCTAAAAGTCATTAACACTGACTGTCAGCTATCTAGTGGAGTATGGCTGTTGCTATGAACCACCCTGCTGGCTTGAGCTGGTCACTGGGTAATTTGTCATTTCTGTATTCCACAGTCAAGCCCAGGATATATCAGTTTGAAACATTCCATTAAAATTTTGCTAACTAACTTTGCTAACTACTTACAACTATGCATTTTAAAGTGAACATAGAGCAAGATGTACAATGGCTAACATACAGTTACTAACTCCTTATGATGATAAACCAAGATCTGGTATATTTCATCAATGACTCCTAGTACTGCTTCCAGCTCTATATGAAAACTGATACGTGCGGGCTTGGCCCGTCTCTATCACAAAGCACATACAAGGTCACACCCCTGAGAATAAAACTAGTCATATGTATGAATATATACTAATACATTACATTAAGGTTACATCAAATAATAGCATATTCCTTTATATACCATATCATGCCAAAATTATATAATATAAACAAACTGTTGGTTAAGAAACGATTTGACACATACCAAGTGTCTACGCGGTGGCCTCGTCAGTTCAAAGTCATGCTGTGAAAAGGAAGTTGCCTGCATCTCACGTGTTCACTACCACTCAGCAAATGTTGTCACCTAGTATTTAACTGAAACTGCTATGATTGTTTAGTTGTTTTATTATGGGATTCACAAAGTACTAATACAGCGGTTTAACCCATTAGACCCCGCACATTGAATTACGCGTGTGCTGCTTTTCCCGGGCAACTGAGGCAGATTTTGAAAATTATGGGTGCTTGTAGTTTCAAAAGTATTGATATCTTATAATTGCAAGTTATGTTTATTTTGAAGCAAATTTAATTATCTATGCAATGGTTTAACTGTGGTGTGTATAAGCCTGTTATATGTTGTCATTCTGAGGTGTGGAACTTCGGAAATAATTTTTTTAACAAATATTTAGTGAAGTTTGACATGATAGTCATATTTTATTACAATAACATCACCAACTGCTGGCTCCACACAAGGAAATGTTCTTCCTATGCATGATACTGCACAAAGAATCCAATTTTGCACAAATGCACATTGCATGTCAGACATCCAAAGCATGTCTCAATTGCACGTCCAGATGGCCGTTTCACACCGTTTTTGCGACACAACTGATAAGCTCATTTTTATGACAATCAGTTGGAGTTCTCATCAGGGATGTCATCACTACTATTACTTGCCACCTGAAACAAACAAACAGCTACAGTAATGAAAACAGAATAAGAATAAAATTTTGTATCCATTTGTCACATGTCATATCCATCACAACAATGTAAAATTATCATTTTACAAGCAGCCGATAATTACAACTTTTTTTTATTTACTAATATCTGAAATATAGATAAATATAATTAATTACAAAGACCACTGACATCGTCAATATAATAAAATTGTCAACAATGTCCAAAGGCAAAGCAACACCACCCATCCAGGGGCCGGGCATGACTGTTTACATGCTCGTCGGGCCAGATTTTTCTGTTTTATTTACTCATTTGCTTTATAATTCATTATATAACAACATGCACAACTAACAACGTAATCTAAGCCGAGTAAATGGCACAAAACACACAATGTTAGTGTTGAAACAGTCGACAAGTTGAATAAGACAGTGACCAGGCTACTCTTGGACGAAGAAACCCAACCGACGCCATCTTCAATTTATCGCTCACTCAGTCAAAGATCGAGCCACATATAAATCTTACCTCCACATCCATCTCAGGAGCACTTTCATCCGAAGATTCATCTCTAAAATCGCGCAAACTTCATCTGCAATGAATGTATCTGTTCTACGAGAAACGGCCATTTTAAAGCCCACCAGTGCTCGACTTAAAACGCGATTATCTTCGAAACTTTCAATACGACCATTATGTTAATTTTACCCACAATTCATAGCTAAGATATGTAGAATCCACCCGATGACGCCACCTCCATAGCCTTTTTCCCCAGCGGACGCTTGCGGGCGCCGTGGGGAAAACAAGGTCGGACGCTTTCGAACGCGTGGGGTCTAATGGGTTAAGTTGCTGTACAGCACAATAAGGAAGATATCAGGCAACAATAATAAACAAAGATTGGTTGTAGGCCTAACCAATGTGATTGGTTACCGGACAACCAAAATAATGGTCACTAGTTGACCAATATATTGGTTAAGGCAACCGATATTGGGCCAAACAATTATATTACTAATCTAATGTACTAATACATCGTCTGAAGTTGCTGTACTGCACAATAAGCACGGCATAAGGCAACAATAATGCATAAAAAAATTGGTTGTAGGCGTAACCAATGTTATTGGTTACCGGACAACCAACGTATTGGTCACTAGTTGACCAATATATTGGTTAAAACAACCAATATATAACCAATATTGGACCAACCAATTAGATTGGTCGTTTTCTCAACCAATCTGTTTTTAGAGTGTACCATGAAATTGTGTATTGTATTTATCATCAGAACAGTGTTGCATTATGTGTATAATGTGTATAACAAATGCGTACAGCACATGTGTACACTACTAATGCATACAACGCACACACGTACGCACGCACGCGCGCCCACTACCCAGACCTAGTGCGAACATGTGATTCGTATTTGAGCTTTCATGCATCCCAGGAAATTAATTCGCACGTTGTTTCCCGTCCGAGACACCGGGTGTTGTAGAGACGATGCGGGGACCCACGTGGCGTCGTGTAGTTGTCATTAACACTGTATGAGTCGACACGCACACTCGTCACGTCAGATGACAGACCACAGTGCATTACTGCATTGGAGGCCAACATCCAGCTGTTTTAATCATGTCACAAACACGTCTGTCATCAACACTGGTAGTTTTTGCCAACTATTAATACGTATATCGGTGTTTCGGGAATATCACCAAAATACCCACGCGTCTTCGAATCCGCTTCATACTACAACATCTCACTGCCAAAGGTGCGATATTTCAAATGTTTCAACTTAACTGGGTAAATACTGTTACTTGTTGACAAATAAAATCAACGAACTGGGCTAAATTGCATATCTCTAGGCATTACATTCACGTGCCTTATTGTGGTCTGACCTCGTCAGCCTCTCTGGGAGACGACACGGAGGGTGCATCTAAATGGCGAAAATCGGCCCGCCGTGTTGTGCTGCACATCAGCCACGAACAAACATATCACGTTGACGTCAGGGTACACGCATGGTGGATGAACACATCAGCCACAAACGAACATATCACGTTGACGTCAGGATACACGCATGGTAGACGAACACATCAGCCACAAACGAACATATCACGTTGACGTCAGGGTACACGCATGGTATAGACAAACACATTAGCCACAAACGAACATATCACGTTGACATCAGGGTACACGCATGGTAGACGAACACATCAGCCACAAACAAACGTATCACGTTGACGTCAGGGTACACACATGGTAGACGAACACATCAGCCACAAACAAACATATCACGTTGACGTCAGGGTACACACATGGTAGACGAACACATCAGCCACAAACAAACATATCACGTTGACGTCAGGGTACACACATGGTAGACGAACACATCAGCTAAAAACAAACATATCACGTTGACGTCAGGGTACATGCATGGTAGACGAACACATATGCTGTTACACAGACGGTAACATTTCGAGGTGGCGTCCGGAACAAAATAGCTTAAGAAAAGGGAAGTTGTCATATTTGGGGACGTGAAAAAAACTACAAAAAGGCACACGACCCAACATAGCACACGACACGACCCAACATAGCACATAAAAAGTGGCACATACTGTAATGACACATAGTATAATGACACATACTATAATGACACATACTATAATGGCACAACTGAGTTAACGACGAAATGCACTTATAATCAGTCGTGAGGGTTATTTGATGTTTTGTTAATTGAATGGCAGGAAATAATTTTTTTAAATGGACACAATTAAGAACTCACTGTGAGCATCCACCATGAGCAATTACATTTTCATTATTTTGATGTGATTAAACTGAACAATTTTGTAGGCACAGTGTGCTTGTGACCAGATATGTTTCATGTGATTAAACTACTATTATGACGCTCAAATGTGTGATTTTCGTCAAAATTTTTTTTTCGAGTCACATTTTATATTCAAATCTGCTACAATTTGTTTAATTAATTCAGCTTAATTAAGTGCCATTCTAGGTCGTGCCTGTGTCGGGCGTATCTTTAAGGCGGGCACCGGTCGGCAGCCTGTGCACGTGAAAGTGGCGATATGATCATATGAGCGCGAAGGCAGAACCCCTTTTATTTGGAAAGCAACTGACGGGATTCATTATCTCACGAGGTGATTATCTCGAAAAGAAAATTATAATAATGATACAGACTCCCCTGCAAGTGAGCGACAGGACTGCCGTCAAATCTGAATCGTCGTTTAAACAAATTGAAGCCTGATTAAAACCAACGAGAAGATCAGCACAGAAGTGAGGACGAGAAGATGGAATTGGATCAGACATGTCCTTAAAAGACTGTTACAGCCTTAAAGCTTTAAAGTGGACACCGGGAAGGAAACGGAATCTGGTTCGTCGAAAGAAAATCGTAGAAAACGACAGACACAACACAACGCTGGGGTGAAGGACGCGGACTGAAGCCAACCAGGTGGCTAGAGATGGAGCGAGCTGGAGAAGGAGCACTGCAGCTTTATGGGCTATGGAGCCCGAAGAAGTTATAGATAAGGTAGGACAGAATCATCATTTTATGCACATCGGGAAAAGACGTACACAATGCTATGAGAGCTGACGAGTGAGTTGGTTGCGTTTTAGTTGCTTGAAAATAACACGATCAACAACGACACTGTAACCGGGTGACTCTGACAGGTGCGTGGTGTCGCCCGTGGTGTCGCCCGTGGTGTCGTCCGTTGTGTGTCCAACACGTCGCAGCGGTGTCCCGCGGGCGGCGACACCAACTTGTCAGTGAACGCGACACGGAAGACGTGAAATGGCGGCCAGAACGACACGCCGACATAGATCCTCCGCGCTACGTGATAAGCCAATAATTGCTTGACAGTTATATGTGACAATGCCGGCGTGACCACACCTGTCAACCGCTCGTGACGGTCTCGGGAACGCAAGCATGTGTGCGTGAACCTGCTTGCGTGTTGCATCAACCAACCACTTCTCCAGACAGACGAAGTGTTACGTACAATGCGTCCAGACACACGTTGACGTCATCGCCATTGACGTCATCATGTATGCGTGTTCGTCACTGGGGCCTTTTCGTTTTAATAATAATAATAATAATAATAATATAAAATACGTAAGGTTAAGCAGTTCAAAATTAATAAGCAGTTCCAGTTGTAAACAGTTGGATTTGTACGCTGGGGAGCTATGGAGGATAAGGAAGTTTAAACAGGTGGGTTTTTAGTCTACTGCTATAAATGTTGTTACATTTCCTACAGACTTAACGCTAACAGGGAGTGAGTTCGACAGAGTCGGTGCAGCAACTGAAAAAGCTCTAGTTCCGACATTTGTCTTAACACTGGGAACAAAAAGTAGATTAGAATTTGGTGATCGCAGCTGTCGAGGTTGTTTTGTCGGAATGAGCAGTGAATGTAAATATGCTGGTTGCTTGGATGAAAGTGCTAGATAGGTAATTGTGCAGAGCTTAAAAATAATGCGATATCGGACAAGGAGCCATCATTTAAGAAGTGGTACTGATTTAGAAAAACGAGGACACCGGGTAACTACCCTTGCCAAACAATTTTGCACACGTTGAAGTTTCAAGATGTCACTGAGAACAATATTATGATAAAGGGAATTACAATAGTCAAGTATACTGCTAATAAGAGCAGTTGCGATAGTTTTGTCGACAGCAAAATACATATACTGGCGAATGCAACGAATAAAAGAAGCAACAAGTTTGTGAAATATGCTGTATAAAATTTTAATAATTATCAAAGGTGACTCTTGATTGTCGTGCCGAGACAAACAAACATTCAAGTTTATCACGCTGTTTTTGTGTACCAATGATAAGAAACTTTGTTCTAAGTGCATTTAACATTAATTTGCTGTCCAGTCATCCAGCGGAATATATCATGGAGACGATCCCTGAGCTGGTTTAAGGAGCAATGTGCATCCGAGGTGGCCAAACAAAGGCAAATCTCTGTATCATCTGAATCTAAGTTGTGACCACGTTGTGAGCTTGAATAACCGAGCTGTGTGGAGTAGGGTAAAGAGTAAAAGGTAATGGTCCACGAACAGAAAAATGAGGAACACCACAGGAAGTGGGTAGAGCTGCTGAAACGCTTTGGGATCTGTCAGTTAAGTATGATGAAAACCAGTTCAGGGCTATGCCAGATATGCCATACCACATTGACAAGCGTTTAATGAGTATGTTAGTATAGTATCAAAAGCAGCAGATAAATCAAGCAATGTAAGCGTTGTTACTTATTCTTTGTCCATATTTAAAGTAACATCATTGTGTACTTTTAAAAGAGCAGTCTCTGTAGAATGAAACAGTTTGTAAGCTGATTGCAATAAATTAGACATCGGAAATAAAGCGTAAATTAGAAATAGGTCTATAACTGTTTACGTTTTCTTGAGGAAGAGAAGTGGGTTGACTTGCGCTTGTTAGAAATCATCAGGAAACAAGCCAGAGAACAGTGGTCCATTTACAATATTTGTTATGGCGTAAAGTAATGTATCAAGACATGCTTTCAGCAATGTAGTCGGTAATGGATCAAGATCACAGGACTTATTTGGTGAGAACATGATTATTTTCCTTACTTCATCAGCTGTGGCAGGTGTAAAAGAAGCAAGTAGATAATTTACTTGCAGAGAATCTACTTGTACTAGTTTTAAAGTATGATCTGGAAGAGCAGACTGGATCAGACTGATTGTGGTCTTGAAATAACTGGAGATTAAGTCACATAGACTTGATTGAGACATGTTTAGGTAAAGACGGAGCAGGCAGTCTGTGTAGAATTTTATTTATACAATTCCATGGCTGACGTGGATTTTCAGCGTTAGTTGAGACCCTATTAGTATAATAATCCGATTTGGCTTTAGCCATTTGTGTAGAGCCTATTGCAGCAGTGACAGAGCCTATTGCAGCAGTGACAGAGCCTATTGCAGCAGTGACAGAGCCTATTGCAGCAGTGACAGAGCCTATTGCAACAGTGACAGAGCCTATTGCAGCAGTGACAGAGCCTATTGCAGCAGTGGCATAGCCTATTGCAGCAGTGACAGAGCCTATTGCAGCAGTGACAGAGCCTATTGCAGCAGTAACACTGTTTTGAATAAGGTGACCTATCGAAAGAAGAGCGTGATTTGTGCCACACTCGTTCAAGATAACGACGTAGCGATTTAGATCGTAACATTTCAGGAGTCATCAACGCAGCCGGTAGTTTTTGAAGCACACGCAAGCACGCACGCACGCACGCACGCACGCACGCACGCACGCACGCACGCACACATTTAT